>JARHVA010004153.1:1382500-1395000 GCA_037957365.1 Torreya grandis
TAATGATCATTCATAAAGCATAGCTCCTAAATATAAAAAATAATTCCTATAATTTTTATCTAGGAATATTCCCCATATACCATGAATATATTATGTTCCCATGTAGAGGTTTTACGAGCTAACAAACACAAGAAAATCCTTCTCGGGTTGATAACCCTTCATTCTATGCAATCAAGAGACCTCAAAGAACATTTTCTTATCTTAACCATCAAAATTTGACATAAAAATTCATGAATACACTTGGGACAACCTATCACATATATAAAAATCTAACCTATACATACTTGCCTTGGAAATTGAACCTCATGCCTCATTAGGCCATGCTCTCACCACCTTGTTTTCTGCACCTAAGTTTTCACACCTCATTAGGCCTTGAACTAACCTTTAAACCTATTTTTAATCTCTCAATACTTCACTCAATTGATCACACAACATCTCACATTCTCAAAAAATTCCAAACATCCTTCTAAAACCTATCTCACCATGCAACCAAGCTTATGCCTTCACACAAGGTCTCTTCATTCCATAACTAAGCTTCACAAGACACCTTGTCATCAATGACACTTTATATCTATTTTATATAACATTTACAATCCTAATAACATCCATATCACCATGCCACCATGCCTCTTCATGCGCAATACTAATCATCATATGCACATAGCTTCTCAAGACACTACTAGGCTCAATCACTTGACAGCTTTGACAACAAGGACCTTCGATACTGACCCTTACATCATTCATGAAGACATAAGAACATATAAAAACCATATATTACACTCTTAGAATCACCACAACAATCTCTTTCAAGCTTAAACACTTCCATACATATTTCACATACCTTGATAGCAAATCATGATATCTCATTAGGCTAGGTAGGGTCTAGGACTAGTCTAGTTGTAGAATTAGACTGAAGGTCTTACCCCTATAGGCTCACCTTGAAACTCTCATTTATTCCTATACACCTTTATCACATGACTTACATGATCCTAAAATAATGTTATACCTCAGTACATACCTCTACACATACTTCTTCATGTTCACCATGCACATGCCTCTTTATGACATGATTGTGTTTGTTATGAATATGATTATTAAGCACTTGAAACTTGACGCACTTACCTATAATCACTCATGATGATAAATTATATCACTCAATCCATTATAAGAACACTCTTCAAATAATAATCTCATAGTATTTATCTCATACAACAACACTCTTCCAAGCTTCTTGACACAAATCACTGCCAACTGAACTAACCTTGCTCTCACCAACACTCTTACAGACCTACTTGTCATCATACCTTCAAAATAACCTTTGAAATCAATGAAAATTTCAATTCCAAAACTTAAAAATCAATGACAATGATCAATAAACTACACTTCATGTTACCTGTTAGAATGAAAACTACTTGCATCAAACATGGAAGAATAAAGAGAAGGCAAGGATAAATACTTATCACTAGACCCTTCACTATGCAACACTTTACACACTTAGAAAATAAGCTTATGAAAATAAAACTAGATTATAAATATTTATTTCAAAGGCAGATATAGTATTCAAACTAGCAAAGCTTTGCCATACTAGGTGTGGATATCATACAATTACCAAAATCGCTTGCATTTATAGAGGAAAGGAGAAGAGAGAGAAGAAGAGAAGTATAAGGGTCACAAGTCCATGTGCCAAGCTATGGAAAAAAGTTACAATGTGAGATAATGAGGTGTAAAAGAAGTTAGTAAGTGGTCTTGTACAAGTGTCCATCTAAAATGCATCATTCTCCATCAATGTGGCATAGAACTCTTCATTATCCTTCTTTGAAACTATCCTTTTGTGATGAGTTCACTTAGATGATTGAAACTAACATAAGAATAATTAACACATTTGAACTATCATGAGAATGTGTAAACAAGGTTTTAATGTCCTTCATACACTTCTCAATTGATGGTCTCTCTTTCACCACTTGTCATTCACTATCTAACAACTACTCACTAGCCTTGTAGGCATCATTCTTCATACCTATCATCAGAATGTCCTATAGATGTCCAATAGATATGTTTCATATGTGTTAGGACACCTATTGAAGATATTTTTTTCCTTTGGTATATCATATAGATCTTTATGAAACTCAAAACATGATTCTCACTTCCCATCTTAGACAGTCACCTTGCCTTTTCACTATCTCACTTAGACTACCTATGATGAATGTACTATTAGAGAGGTTTTCATGGTTGACCATGATTATAAATTAGGATGGGAAGTTGGGACACGTCTCTACATACTTCCCACAATGATCTCCATCCATAAATTCCCTTTTGCACATGTGGAACTAGTCATATCTTGCAAAAACAACATTTTAGAACTATCTGTATAGAAGACAATATAGATAAAATGAGTTTCAAGGAACTTGAGAGAGTACTAAACAACTTCAGAACACTTTCCAATCCATTTTACCACCTTTTAATGCATATAATTTCATTTCTTCTCCATTGATTTTAAGGGTTTTAGGAGGGATTTTTGTGGTTCTAGTTCTTAGTGATAGTTCATAAAACATAGATGCTCAAGCCTCAAAAAAAATTCCTCTAAGAATAAGGGACCTCCTTTAACTATTCACAGCTCCTTGGGGCACCATGCATAGTGTCCATACTGATATGATCCTATGAAAGTGACCTTTGAGCTCCTTGTAATGCATTCTAGGTAGGTCTGAGATAGTCTTAAGTCAAAAAAGACCAATTTGAGTTACTACATACAAACCAATGATCCCAATACATATTATATATTCATATCAAGTCTCTCTCTCATGTATTATAAAATTCATGTAGTCATCTAGAACAATATAGAGTCTATGAGAGTTTTAGGTCTAATCTAGACCTAATAGACCTAGACTATGCATTATAAGTTTTTGACCCTCTTTTAGGTTTATAATGGATTCATAGGCCTCTCAATGCTTTTTTCATATTTATATAAACTCTCACATCATACTAAAATGATTCCAAGACTATCTCATTCTTTCATTTAACCTTCATGTGTTAACCTGCAAACTGTGGTGTTCATATAGTGCCCTCTATCTAAGATAAAATAGAGCGCATCTCCCCTATTCCTATGAGTTTAAGGGTACTGTAAAGAGATATTTTAGTTCATGGTGAAAATTTACATAAATTTATAAATCTTGGTCATGCTTCTGAAGTACTTAACCTTTCATCTTCTCTTTTTAGCTCTTAAGAAACATGACTGGAGGTAGGGTTTTAGTTGACTGTAAGTAACATTTGAAAAATAGTTAAGTCCCTATTCCCTACATCTGGGATCACATTAGAGTGTGTCATCATAATTCTAAAAGTGACCTCAAAGTGTTTTATTTCATCCTTTATCTATGTCAACCTCCAAACCTGCATGTTTCATGACACTAGGTTAGTCTATAGACTATGTCAAACTATAAGTGCACTTCAAATGAGTTGTAAGACATGTAGGTACTTGTTTATGCATTGAGCATTATGTTTTATACATCCATATTCCCTTGAGGTCACTAAGTTCAAATCATTTCATACCTATGTTCATCAACTATCTATCATCCTTGTTGTTTAGAATGGTTCACTATATGTCCTTACTATGTAACCTATAGGTGGCAATTAGGGAAAAATTGGAGAGATTCCTGTAAGTGTCACTATGTCTGAGCATTGTGATTTATCTCTCTATTTATTTATAATTTCAATAAGACATATTCACACTTGAATGAACCTATCTCATGCCTATATTTTATGATTTCATCTCTCCATTTAGGCTACTATTACATTTCAAGTTTCAGGCTCAACACTATAGATTTTCACTGAGTGGTTTTAGTAAAAAACTAGTTGAGTGAATCTCACTCTATAATAATTCTCTTTAATCTATAAGCATTCTCTTTAGTTCAAGATGTAGCATCTAGGTCAAGGTTAAAATCAAGACACCATTAGACTTGTCTAGAATCTAAGACAGTTCACCACAAGATGGAACAATATAGAAGACAGACTTATTTCAGAGATATTAAGGTAAAGCTTCCCTTAAGCAAATTTTCTTGCTTTAACTAACTGAAAGCTATGTGATGGATATAAGATCAACACCATGATGCATGAGTGAATTTATAAACTCCATTCAATTCTTGAGCATGAACACCACCTATGTCCTTATATAATCTATCCCTCTTCTATACATGCTTACACATGACTGTAGATGACTGTGCATTGAAGAGTTCTGATTGATCTTTGTTCATATTTTGAAAAACCTCTCTCGATCAACCTTAAATCCTTCTAATGCAAAATTTCCATGTAAAAACTAGCTTCCATGTTTGAGATGTTAAACATAGGTAATTTATCTGACTTGGAACCATTGATAGGGAAAAAACCCTACAACTGATGAAAGCATGTCCTGCAAACTATAATGTTTGCAATTCCAACATAAGAAGAGTCATCCTATCTATCAAATAATGTTTCACACATGAAAAATAGATGAAAACCAACATGGATAAGATGAAATTGTTTTAAAATAACACATACATCATTTTTAAACACCAGATCATGTAAACAAATGAGAAAACTTAGAGGTATTAGGAATGCATAGTCAACTTGGAGGCAGTAATAATATTAGCCTTTGTTCATAAAGCTTAGTACACCAATCTATAATTTAGTACCATGTAATGATATCCCATTAGGATTGATAACACCAACTAAAATAATTCACCTTAACTCTACCTCTCCTGTCTATATTGAAGGAAAACTGATGGATTAGTCTTGACTTGCACAAGAAAGTGATGAGATAGGTGAACCGATTTGTGTCATTTTTTAGCATATAAAATAAATCTAAATATGGAGATGAAATATGTTGAACTAAGGAGATGCTCCTTAAGATTACACACATGTTAGAACTATTGTGAAATTCGTACAACAACTGAAACTCCTCCTTTTTTAACTAATCTTCTTGTTTTAGACACTAGAACCCTCACAATTCAGTTAAAAATGGCCACTAACACATGGGATGTTGGATAACACTTTGACACACTTCTCCCCTTGAATAAACCATACAACTTATTAAATTGGCTCAAAGGTGACATAAAATGACACTAGGACAAAACGACACATATGACCAAATTAAGACAAGCTATTTAACTTTAGTTATGACCATGGTGGACACTTTAGGACCTAGGAAAGCTCATCACAAGTTTGAACTTGCAAGGGGGTTGACTTATTTTACTAGAGGGTCAAATTAGTCAACAATAACCTTAAAAGTGGATGTTAAATTTAAAGTTGATAAGTTTTATCAACATTTTACACTACTACACTTCACAACTACCTTTAGATTGCTATTGTAGGTTTTGTTTATCACTTTTTAAAAAATAATGTATAATGGTTAAATGGATGCTATATTTAAAGTTGACCAATTTTATTGATGTCTCACACTATTACATGATAGAACCACTACATAACTATTATTGTAGGTTTTTCCTATTGCCAATAGAAAAGAAAACATTTGAATATAAACTCAAGGATCTTACAACACACATTAGTATTGAAAATTCATTTGAAAAATTAAACAAAAAAGTTCTATAGAAAATTGAAAGATGTCTTAAGTTTTAATATGTTTCTTAGCCATAAATTTATAGTCATTTTCCTCTGCATATGAAATGGGTCTTCTTAGTAAAAATTTGTTAAAAAAAGAATACATAAATACAAAAAAAATAGTTGGTCTAATATAGCCTTTTCCCTTGAATCTTTGTCTATTGGCTTAATTGCATGAGGTAGACTTAGTCTATTCATTTTTTCTTTACAGCAGGAAGTATAACACATGTTGATGTTATACTAATTTGTAACACAAATTCATTTTATAATTGATTGATTAATTATATTATATTATATTTTGTTTTTTTAGGTAATTGAAATATGTGTTTTGCTAAATAAAGGTTATATATCTTAAACTAGGAGCATATATATTCACTAAATTTGACAATAGACTTTGCATGATATGTTTTTTTGGTAACAACCATTCATTCAACATTACCTTTTTAAAATTTTACTAGAAATAAATATCAAAGGTATTTTTTAAGTAAAATCTATTGGAATGTGTTTTGACTATTGTTCTATAATATTTGAGTAAAGTTGATTGCTTAATGGCATTATCAATGGATACATTTGTAAAATATGTCAAAACAAATAAAATTTGTGTAAAACCTTAGAAAATACAAATGAATCTTAATTATATGTAACATATGTCTCTATATATATTCATGATGGTCCCAAGTGGAGCTTGAGTTACATGTAATGCACCCATTGCAAAGGGCTCCATAGTTTGAAGGGTACCACATATTTAATTGGTCATTTTTTATCATCAATGGTAGACAGAGACATCATGAAAGCTGAGTTGATTGTAGTAAGGATCCATGCTTATTGTGTAGCTCTAATTAGAGTTATAATGTTGTTTACATAGGGAAAGACATTGGCATACTACTCTTGTAGCTTTCATTCATCATAGCCAATGTAGAAATGACAAGGCCATAAAAAACTTGCAAGAAATTAAAAAAATCAAGTTAAACTGAGTAGGGAAGGTGAAGGGAAATGATAGTATATTTTAGATAATATGTATTAAAATATATAATATAATCAATATTAATATAATTACATATAGTAATAATGATTGTACATAATTTATTATAGTACTATACATAGTGATATAATACTAATTTACATATAAACTACAAAATATAATAACATAATATATTAATATATATCTGATGTTATTATCATATTAATTTAATAATATAGTATAATAATAATATATAATTATTAAGTATTGTAATATTATATTAGAAACCTATATATGCAATAATTATATTAATATATAATTTTTATGCCAATGAGATATGGGTAAGTTGGTTATAGTTGATTAGTTGTTTCAAGTATCACCCAAGTTTAAATATGAGAAAAGGCATATGAGGTTGGTTGTGTTCATGATTTGTATTTTAAAGGATATTGTTGGTTATTCTTGAGGATGGTGGTGATTGTTGTTGGTAATATTTGATATGAATCTAATAATATCTTATATACATGAAGTATTACATGGGAATTTGAACCCCTGATTATATACCAGATTGGTTCATGACCTAGTCAAATACCATTACCTAGCTATATACATATATACATAAATACACACACACACACACACACACACACACACACACACACACACACACACACACACACAGAGAGAGAGAGAGAGAGAGAGAGAGAGAGAGAGAGAGAGAGAGAGAGAGAGAGAGAGAGAGAGAGAGAGAGAGAGAGAGAGAGAGAGAGAGAGAGTTATAATTATGTATATTATTATATTATATATCTAATATAATAATATATCATTGTATTATATATTTTCTTGATTTGAATTTTCTTTTAACTAGAGCTACAAACTGGTCTGGGACATAATCATGGGCTCAGATCTCTAAGTGATCATTTATCACTTGTACTAGATATACCAACAACAATCACAACTGATTTGAGAATACCAATAATGGGCAAAACTAGTCTAAGAATACCCATAATGGCCACAACCAACCCAAGAATACCAATGAATGGCCATAATTGGCTTGATAATAGTAATAATAGCCATAACCAGCTGAAGAATACACATAATGGCCATAATTGACCCAAGAATATAGATAATGGCCACATCTGACATCAAAGCCCTTAATAAAATGTCAACCTGGGTGGATCTTAAAATAACCAAGCCACTTTACCAATTCACACACATCTCATTAATACCATTGTATTGGGAGATATATTGGTATGGACATTATCTTTCATGCTACACACTTATAGCCTCAAGAAAGGAAGCTTTGTGCACATTTATAAAAGCTACAAGCCTATTTTTGTGGCTAATGGCAGTAAGAAACAAGGGTGAAGGAGGAAGATTTATGAGCATATTGTTTGTAAGAAATGTGGAGTAATGTATCGAGAGGAGAGGTTCATTTTACTTTATGATGGGTATGATAATTAGTATCTTATGTATTATCTTTGCCTAATTTTGGTCATGATTCCTGAAGGGAAATCATTCTATCTATCTTGCACTAGGAACAATGGCATTAGATCCATGAAATTATATGTTTTTTAATTTCTAAACTTTATTTTGTGTTTTGATTTATATTCTATCTACCTATTTTATCAAAATCAAAGGCCTTATGGTCCCTATCCTTCCCTCATCTAATTTGGGCAATTTGGAAGGAAAGGAATAATAGAATCTTCAGAGATTCCTCTAGTACCTTTGATAGGGTTTCTCTCAAAGTCTTTAGCTCCACTATTGAGTAAAGTTTTAAAAAAACCTAAGGATCAATATATCTCTTAGTATGAAGAACATATAGCTAAAAATTGGTTCCCCTATCTCTCATTCTCTATTGTAATTGATCACAAATTAGACATTAGGAGTAAAACCAATTGGGTTCCCCCTTTTCAAGGATGGACCAAGCTTAACTTTGATGGGGCTAGTAAGGGTAACCCTGGCTTATTTGGTGGAGTGTCTATGACTCATGATGAAAAAGGAAGTCTCCTAGTTTATTACAAAGGTCATATGGGATACCAAACTAATAATAACATAGAGGCACTCATAGTGATATGGGGCATTTAGGTGGAAAAGGATATTGATGTCAATAAACTTCTTGTGGACGGTGACTCCCTTTACATTATAAACTATCTAAACAACTTAAGAAAAGCTTCCTAGATCATTGACAACATCATTGAGGAGATTCTAGCCTTATGCAATGAGTTTGTTGAAGTCAAATTTCAACATACCTATAGTGAAGGTAATCATTTAGTAGACACCTTCACTAATAGAGGGGTTTTGGTAGCTGGGTTTAAAATTTGAACCATGGATGACTCACTTCCTAATGATTACCTTGAAATCATTAATAAGGATAGACCTCCTTCTTATTGATGTTTGTGTTAATCTCCCCTTTCTACCTATCTCTAATTCTTTTAAAACATCATTATCCCCACTTTGTGTACCTTCTCTCACATGTGATTAAAATTTTCAAACCTCACCTTTTTCATAGCCTTCCTAGAAATCTCCCAATTACTTCTACCATCTACTTTCCCTTCCACCTCATCCTTTTCACCATGGAAGGATAATTAAATAGAATCAAACCTATATTTTTTTATCATCTCAAAAATGATGAAGTTGTTTGGGAAATTTTTAAAAAAGGTGGCTTGATAAACTTTATCACCAACATCTTTGGAAATGATAAG
Organism: Torreya grandis; assembly: GCA_037957365.1. Lineage (NCBI taxonomy): Eukaryota > Viridiplantae > Streptophyta > Pinopsida > Cupressales > Taxaceae > Torreya > Torreya grandis. Next base: position 1,391,750 of record JARHVA010004153.1, read on the forward strand.
CTTCTTTCTTGCAAATTCACTAAAGCCTGGGAGGATAGAGTGGTCATCATTAATAATGTCACTATTGAGGTAACTAAAGGACTCATCACTTAGGTCACTGGTCTAAAAATAGAGGAAGTTAAGTTTACAAAATTTTAAAGGAACTATAGAGAGGATTGTGACAAGTTTCTCTAGGATGATGAGTTGATGTCAGAATGCATAGGTGGTTTCCTATAGAAGGATGTTCCCACTCCATTTGATAGAGTAGCAGAGAAGATTATGCACTACATCACTTTAGATGATAGGTATTATCTTGTTCATCACTTCCATCTTCTAATTCTAAATTACTTTTGTCACAAGATCCCTCTAAGCCTTCCTTTTTTCATACTGCATTCCCTAAAATCTTCCATTTTTGAGGTTAAAATGGGGAAAAAGAAGGATCCACTACACCAAGATGTCATATTCATTATCCTTAAATTCTTCCAAGATTCCTCCACCCCTCTTCATATTCCTCCCAAACCCCCTAAACCCATTCCCAAACACATTATCAAACCCATTCCTCCCAAACCCATTCCTTGGCATAATATCCCTCCTAGATCCTCAAGAATATTGAGGAGTTATGCTAAATATTCACCCCTTTCCCCATCAAAATTACCATTGATGATAGCAATCAGGACTATTATCCTCCTTATAAATCAAAGCATCTGGCTCCTATCAAGAAACCTAGTTTTAAACCTCTTAAGAAATCTAGACCTATGTTTAATCCTTCCTTATCAAATACCAAAAAGAGGAAATTACCCAATTATGTTTCCCAGTCTTCCCTTGTTCCCAGATCCCTCTCTCTTTATCCCTTCCCTCCCCACTCCCTCATCCCCCCTCCCTTTCATGATCTCCCCCATTCTCACATCCCTTTTTATCGCACTCCCAACCCCTCCCTTCACCCCTCTACCTCTGCCTTGGAAGCTAGCAAACTGACTGACATTATAAATAATCTAAATATGCTTATATAGAATATCCCATCTATTCCCTCTCACAATCCCCTGCATCTTTTTCTGACCCCCTCCCTACTTTCCCTTCCCACCCTCCTAAATTCAAGGAAATCTTGGAGAATCAAAAGTAACTTTCAAGGCTGAGCAAGGTCGAAGATGAAATAGACCTACATAAATCCATCCTTCATTGGTGTGTAAAGGACCAAAAAAGGTTCAAAGATGAACTTAAAAACTAAGTCTTAGTGATGGTATATATTGTACCAAGAAATATCTTATTGAAATTAGTTTTGAAGTTTAACAAATTAAGGAAAAGCTCCACAATATAGAAAATCAAAATGCCTCCCTCAATGAGAATCTAAGAGGTCTGATCGACTACAACAAATTCACTATGCTAAAAAGTATACAAAGAATGGATACTATGAACTCCATGGCAAAAGCCAAAGATGAAAGTGTTGCATCTCATCCCAAGGATGGTCAAACTGAAGGGCATTTCTAGTATGGATACACTCAAGTTTACTCCTATCAGGATTTCTTCACTAGATCATCTCACTCAAAAATGGGCTAAGGAATATAAAGATTGGATGAATACTAAAAATCCATCTATTGCTTTTTTGCTATTTTGTTTTTTTTGTTACTCCTTTTGTTCTCTCTTTGTTATTAGACTACTTTTATCTAGGTTTCAAACCTTATTATCATTGTTTTATGAGGGGTAGGGTCCCCATTTTAAAAAACCCACCTTTACCAATACTAAAAACATCAAAGGACTTAACAAAATGAATCACTTAAATATGTTCATAAAGAAATAAATACCTACTCTTGGAGATAACAAAAAGATAATTTTTTGGAATGTTTGGCATATCAAAAATAGGGAAATAAACCTTGTTCAACTAGCAAAATGGTTTGAATGGATTCTCACCCATGCATTGATATGGTTGTTTTGTATCTCAATTTCCTAAAGATGGGTGAGAAGCTTAGTCAAATTACAAGTTAAAAATATATATTTATTTAAAAATATTGCCAAAAATATCTAAACATTATTTAGTGGTTCTTTGATGTGTCTATATTAATCATGTACAAATATATTTTTTTTCTTTTTAAAATTTGTCAGAATATGCTCCTAATTATTTATAGGTTTCATGTTCCTAGCTTATGCTCAAAATATAACAAATTTTATGGCCACTGATAAAATGCAAATAAGGTTTATTATCTATTTTTAAGTTGCAATTATTGACCTAAATGTAAGTAGCGTTATATATAATTTGATAGTTGTATGTAGCCAAACACTATAATCATATCGATTGTAAAAATTAAAATTAAGCAAAATATTTTAATTAGATTCAGGCCAAAAAAATTAATCATTGTTTAATGCCTAAGAAAATAATAAATTATTCAAACCCTTGGCTTAGAATTTACAAAACTTTTAAGTTTTGGCTGAAATCAATTTTTCATTGGATGGAATGGATTTCAAGTCAAATTAATTACCTATGGAAAAAATTATAGTACATACCTATGGTAGGTACTTACAAAAAATGCCATTTTAATAAATGAAGAAAATTTAATAAATTAGTGTGTCTATTATGAAACTAAAACCCTTTGAGTTTATTACGAAAATTAAAATTATTGAATTCTTTTTCAGAAACAAAAATCAAATAATTAAGGTGAATATGAAAGTTCTTTAAAAAAAATCAAATAATAATTTATTTTTAAGATCACTAATCTTCACGTCCATATTAAGGTTTAAGGTTAAAGTGTTACCTCCTAAAATATTATATATCCTTCCCAAGGATCCTCAAATTAACAAAAGGTTATTGGTCTCTTGAAAGCTTCCAAGCTAAAGTTATGTCAAGTTACATTCTGACAGGGCATCCAAAATTAGCCTAAGGCTTTTTAGAGGAGGAGACATCTTAAGAGATATTTTGAGACAAGTGGTTTCATGTTTTGCCTTCAAAATTTCATGGTCTTTAAAAAAATTGAATGCAGCGCTATCTCCTCTTGAAGGTTTGAGAACTTCCATCGATTCAAAATTTAGGAAATTATTTGTCAAAGGTGATTCTCTATTGATTATCAAAACTGCTAAAATAAGAATATCTAATTAGTGACAATTTAATTCTAGCATTCAAGATATCCTTCATGTCATTATTTTTTTGATGAGATTTCTTTCTCTAACAAATATCAAGAGACTAATTATCCAACATATTTATTGGATAATTTTGGAGCTCTTCACTTTCCTCTTAATGAAGATTGTCATTATAAATGCCCCCATCCTTGGAAATAATGCAGAGA
>JARHVA010004153.1:1402500-1580000 GCA_037957365.1 Torreya grandis
GCAACAATACGTTACCATAAAATCAATACTTGACATGGATACAACATGATCTCCAAAGTATCAAAATAATAAAAAACTATCTAAAATCAACCAAAGACACACATATTCATGTTTGTGTAGTTTGTGAATAACCACATTTATTTTGGGTACACTTATTAAAAGAATGTCTGAATCTATTTAGTAACTTGAGAAAAGGAAGATGTAATAAGGGGAATTATTGGGGGGGAAATTACAATTGGAATTTGTTCACCACATACACAAGATACAATAGAATAAACTACCTCTGAAATCCTTTGTGTTTGCTATGAGGTAAGCCTAATGAATTTTTTTCCTTCTTATGTGACTAGACTCAAAGCCTTTGCTTTCTCAATATATACCTTCTCATCATCTAGTTGGACTTATCTCATATCTGATTCTTCTTCTTCTAATGTGTAATCAATCAGAAATATAAATTGCTCTGGTTCCTACTCTTTTTTTAAATCCATTGTATCCTTTATTTCCTGTTCTTCTTCCTCGACAACTTCTTCAATAATAAGAAGACCAAGAGATGGCCTCTCTTCTAATTTTCTACTTTGGTAATATATAGGGAAATCCTTGGGCTTCTTGTGGTGGGTCAAGATAGGTGGATTAGATGGTAGAATAGCAATTATGGTAGGAGGTGAAAAAGGACATGATGGAGTGGAGGGTATGGAAAGTGTAGGAGTTTGTTAAAGAGACATAGCGGATTTAGGAGAATTTGGTCGATTTGGAATTGAGTCATAATAATACTATAAGAACTTAGGTAAAATTACTTGTATGACCATGGTAAGTGGAGGCAAAAGAGTCATTACAAAGGTGATTTCCCTTTGGATTGCTAGAGTAGATGCTAGTTTTTCTATAGTGGTACTTGTGCCTAAGAATTGTTCATCTAAAATTTTAGAAGGAATATGAAGACTAGGAAGTCCTGTCAAAATTTCCTTCCTTATATGTGGATTTGACTCCCCCTAATTTATAGGTTGATCTTCCTTTTTTATTATGGATTGAGCTTTTTGAGATAGGGGCTAGTCTAGTTGCTGAGAGCCTCTAAGTGAAGATGGAGGCCATTATTGACTCCATTTATTTTGTGTTTCTTCCTCAGTAACATCAAGATTATATTATAGATATTGATATAATATAACTGATATCTTCTTATCCATCATCTTGATCCATACCTAGGAGTCATCAGAGGAATTCAAGAAAACTTGGTCGTGGTCATAGGCTTGATGACCATAAGAAGCATGAACCTTCTTCTTCTCAAGGATGGTATTCAAATACCCCCTTGTACTTTTATTAGGGTCCCATTCACTAAAAAGTGCCACTTGCCAATTATAGGTTGTTTTGGGCTTACTAGCTATTATAAAATGTGACTTAATTAGATATTAGTGCTACCTAATGTTGTAGGGTCTTTTAAAATAATAAGCCAAGTGTTTCTAGCCAAGTTAATCATTGATACCATTAAATTTTTGATAAGTTATTTCTTCTTATCTAATGTGGTTAGGGACATGATGAGGTAACATAAAGAGGTAGTCCTTATTCCATCTACTCAGATGACAGTCACATCAGGGTAGAGTCAATAGTCACCCATCTTCATGAGTATCCTTATGATGTTCTCAAACAATCTAGGCATTGTTTTACCCTGCATATTATGGTAAATATGAGGGTATACCTTACCACTTTTCTCTGGATATAGTTTCCATATCTATGAATAAACATAAATGAGAAGTCTTCTCTAACCCTATTAGGTAGATACTTGATGAATGGTTTCCATTCTTAGTCATAAGGCTTGTATACATTTGCCATGATTTCATCCAATAGATAAGGCATCATATAAAAGTTCCCATGTTCAAATTTTTTATCAGTGTAGATAATTTGAGATTTCAATCTTGTGCTTATAATCTCCCCTAGGGCTATAAATTATTCACTAGTTAACAAAATGTCTAGCAAGGGTACCCATTTGACCCATACATATGCAATGCTTAGAAATTCATAAAATCTATTCAATAATGCCATTGAAATAATAATTATAGGTCTAAACATAATAATAGAGTTGGTGGGAATTACTCCTTTTGGATTCAATCTTTTCCCCTTTGCCAACCACTATTTTAATTTTGCATCCACTGTATTTTTCTCAAGCCACACATTGGTTGATACCTAATTATACACATTTTTAGGAAGTGAAAACCTAAGATACCATTCAAATTCCATACTTGAGATATAGGTAGAGGTGGTTTGAACTTTATTCACATGAATAATATCACCCACCGTGGTCCCAGTGATGAACATAACTTTTAGGAGGTTAATACATGTCATTACCTCTAGTTTGGCCACAACTTGGTGAAGAACTTGTACCGTGATGGGGAAAATGTCATCTATGTATTGTTTAGATTTAGGGGAAAGTTTATCCTCTTTAGAATAGGCCCAAACTGACTTGATTTCTTCCCAAAGTGTTGAGTGGTGTAAGAATTTAAAATTTAAATCACTCCTTTCAAACTTTGTATCCTTATATTATGTTGATCCTATAAATGAAAATGGGGATGAGACTAAGCTCTTACCTTATTTTGATTTCAATGCCATTGATAAACATAACTTGCTATGATTGTTTCATAGTTACACACTAGTTCATTTGGTGTTTGTGAATGAAAAAATCTAGGGCTCGTTTCACATTTAGGCAACTCAAAAATGCAAATTCTTAATAATCAAAGCAATAAAAATATGAATGAAATTTTCATAAATTATATATATATATATATATATATATATATATATATATATATATATATATATATATATATATATATATAATTAATTAAATTCATGGTTTTCAATGCTAATAAAGAATTCTCACTTTTAATACCCATTTTGATTTGAATATGCTAGTCAGCTTTGGCAAATGTCCCTTGTTTTCCAAATAGCAGTGTCTTGTTGATTACTCATGTCCAAACATCACTTTGAGATATGTGCCAGCCATTAATTAATTTTTTCCCACATTGTGACATCTCTATTCTTATGTTTTGGCTTTTCTTTCACCAAATAATTCCGTGTGTCATGCTCTCATTAACTAGGTCCTTTGGATTTTTTTGCTATGTTTAGAAGGTCCTATAGTGATGACTTGATGTGATTAAGACACATGGCACAATTTTGGGAAGTTTAGAAACTCAGGAAGTTGGAACATTAGGAAGGCAACCAATAGACCATTTAAATCACCAATGATGTAGATTAACATAAACATGTCACATGTTATGTGATGGGGCCCCCAAAAGTCCAAAATCTTGGGACTTTTTCTTATAGAGAAAATAATCATTTATCCTTCAAGCAGTGTTGATTTTATGACATCGAGACATGTACAATGATCACAAAAGATGTGATACGTAGGAACTTCGAAGATCAAAGACTGGGAAACATAAATATGTTAGGTTTATCAAGTTCCTAATTTAAGTCCCACATTTTTGCGTTATCATGATATGTTGGATGGCATGTTTACGGAGCTTGGGAGACTCACAAGTCTTTGAAAGAGTTAATATTTTGTAAATGTTCAAAATTTAAAATAAATCAAGAGAAACATGTGTCATAACAATGTGTGATCTTTTTTATGGGCCCGGTTTAGAGGAAAATATTAATCTTTGACTATTACTTATGGAATCAACATGCACATAATAGCACAATAAAAGTTAGATTGGTTATTCTACAGATCATATTTTAGTAAAAAAACGTGATATACAATGCAAGATTCCACATGAGTTAAAATCCCTGTTTAAGCTTATATAGTTATGAATTTTACTTGAGTAATGTTGTATTTTACAGTGATAAACTATTATAAATGTGTGATATTTTATTCATAGATCTTTACACTCCTAATTTCTTAGGTATGGGGTTTTTTAATAATCCATTCTTGTTTTTAAAATTATGAAAGTGTGGTGCGTGTGTTAGGGATCAACAAGTCAATCATGATATTAAACTAAATCAAAACAAAGTTTCATAATGTGTTATAGAAATTGATTGTTATATATGTTCATTCAATATTCTCAAATAAACTAAAGCCAAATTGCTAATAAGCTTTTTGGAAAAAAGACCACTCACAAGCATCATATAATCAAATAATAAAATATAAAAACATAAAACTAATCTACTATAAACTAATATTTATGGATTTCATATGTCGAAAGAAAAAAAATCATGTTCTAGACTGATGATCATGGATTTTATGTTTTTGAAATAGAAGCATACATGAAGATAAAAAATCAAGACAACATTGATAATTATGCACTAACATGTAAATAAAATTGATTATACAACATAACACAGATTTGCATTACTTAATTTTGTCTAACTGTAAAAACAAATTCTAAAATTTTCATCTAGGAATGAAACTTTGAATTCTTAAAGTAGAAGATATACATGCCCTTTGGTGGATAACATTTGGTGAAACAAGCTCCAACATATCCAATAGTCTTTTTAAAAAGAGAAACCATTTTTGAATAAATAGTTGACAAAAAGTTAAATAGTCCACTACAATCACTAGCAAGTTGTTTGAAACAACTCCCTGAGATAGAACCATAACAAATTTAAAAAAAAAAATCATTATTGATAACTATTCACATATTTAAGAGCAATACACTTGTGCTTAAACTCTACATTAGACCTTTTAGTATCTGTGTCTTGATTGGATTGAAGTAAAAACATGTTAAATATGATTACCAATAAAAATACTTGAGTGGTAACAAGAGCTAGTTGTTATAATTACTAGTTTTTACAAAGTCAAATTCACTTTTGTTTCAGCTTCTAGGAGGCTACCCAGTGTTGAGATCAATCCATGTGTAAAATTTCTAGAGACTCATGATACTCTGTAATTTAGTTGGCTTGCACTTGGCCTTTAGATCTCATAATGAAGGAGACCACAACCTACCCTAAATTAGACAAAATAATTGATACACCAAGTCATCGAGATTATGACACATGACATAATATTGATTGACCGAAGGATTAATAAACCAAATCAAACACATCAAACCATTGAGACCCTAACACCCAAATAATGTGTCATGTGGAATGATAATGGATGTTTAGAGTTAGGGTGGTTTGCCTCACCTGTATATGCTTCTCATTCCTTCAATCATCCGATATTGTGTCATGTGGCACAATACCATACATCATAAACCTCTATGTTATATACTCAAAATAGCTTATGGAGTATGGCTAAATCTCCAGAATCATCCTATGTGGCATGTTCATGAGTAATCATAGGATTACCATAAGATATCAGAATGTTGTAAGTTGAAGACATAACATAGGCCATCTAAGCTACCAAATGCTATGAGTTCCCAAAAATGTGTCATGTTCCACAATCTGGGATTATCAAAGAATTCAAAGGCCAAATCAAAGATGTCACATAAGATGGCCTTTAGACTTTGTGTTTGATAAATATAAATTGCCTAAGTCTTTTACTTTTTGAATTAAAAGTAAAGAAATAGTCGAAACAATTGTTGTGAACAAAAATTTCAAATACTATGCAAAAGTATTAAAAACTCCAAATATTTGGTAAAAGTGTTGATACTTTGTCAGAGGTTTTATTTACAAAAAAAATACAAATAAATATATGGAATTAAACTTAAAACAACATAAATTCCAAAGATAAAATTTCACAAAGAGGCAAAAATTCTTCCACACCTGAAAATCTTGGCATCACATGCTCTTCAACCTACCCAAAAAGGACTTTGGGCACTTAGTCAATTTTACAAAGGTTTCTCATAAACACATCACTTTTTCACTGCTTTAAATTATTTTAGAATAACATACTTGGGAGACCCAATGTAGGCTAGCCAAACTACCAAATGCTATGAGTTCTTGGAATTGTGCCATGTTCCACAATCTAGGTTACTCAAAGAATTGAAAGGCCAAATCAGAGATGTCATGTAGGTTACCTTTCAAAATTTGTGTTTGATAAAGTGAAATTGATGAAGTCTTTTAATTTTCAATAAAATATAAATAAATAGTTAGAATAATAATTGTGAATAAAAGTTCTAAAAACTGCATAAAAATGTTAGAGACTCCAAATCTTTAGCAAAAGTGTTGAGACTTTGTCAGAGGTTTTGTTTGCCTAAAAAATATGAAATAATACATGGAACTAAAATTGTGACAATACAAATGACAAAGGCAAAGTTTCATGAAGAGGCAAAAGTTCTTCCATGCGTCAAAATCTAGGCACCATATGTTCTTCAACCTGCCTAAAATCTCCCAAATAGTATCAGTGTTTGCATATTTTCTTGTTAAATATTGGATAACTTTATCTCTCTCTTTTTCCCATAACTAACTTAACTGAGTCACATAAATTATTCCATGATAATGTATATAATATCAAGGTATAAATGTTATTTCTAAGTAAATATTCCCTTGAGATCCATCAAATATGTAGCATAGAAAATATACGCACTAAGGCCTTCTGCCTTGGTCATTTTTCAATTATGAAGGCATAAAAATGTAAGTAAAGATCAATCCCTAGCCTAAAGTTTTCCTTTGAGGTGGAATATGCAATTGATATAGAGACACCAACCAATTGCATAACACATCGTACTCGAGTAGGCCAAAACTTCTTTTACTATCTATCTCCATGATCAGACAAAGCAGAATGATCAATCATAACAAAACAAAGGTAAAGCATGGGGTGGAGTCCACACCTTAGGCATCTGATGAGGATTCATATCTTAATACTGTCAAGTATCACTATTGACCAATGTCATAAATGTATGGTATATTCACCAAGGTGTAGGTTTCCTCAACGTTCCATTAGAGGAATTTGAAGGAGGACCCACTTGACCATGGTAGCTAATAACAATACCTCAAAGTTTACCATATCTCATGATAGATCAAATGAAAACAAATTTGACCATTTCATAACAATTAAATTAGGTAATTCGAAACAACTACAATTGGGGGCTATAAATCTCAAATATTCCAAATAAAATATCAAGGTTGAAGAAACCATCAATGAGACTTGACAGGCCAAATCAAAGACATCACATAGGTTTTCCTTTGAACTATATGTTTGGAAAAGTGAAATTGCTAAAGTCTTTTAATTTTTGAAGAAAATGTAAAGAAACAATTAGAATAATTTTGCTAACAAAAGTTTTGAAAATTGCACAAAAAATGTTGAAAACTTCATATCTATGACAAAAGTGTTGAGACTTTATCGGAGGTTTTGTTATATATATATATAAGTTTTGAAAATTGCACAAAAAATGTTGAAAACTTCATATCTATAACAAAAGTGTTGAGACTTTATCGGAGGTTTTGTTATATATATATATATATATATATATATATATATATATATATATATATATATATATATATATATCCAGAACTAAACTTGTGACAATGCAAATGCCAAAGGCAAAGTTTCAAAAAGAGTAAAAAGTTCTTTCATGCCTCAAACTAGGTGCCACATGTTCTTCAACCTACCCAAAAATCACTTTGGGAACTTAGGCAATTTCGCAAAGGTTGCTCACAACCACATGTCACTTTTTCACTACTTCAAAGGATTTTCAAATGTCATGGGCCAGAGACCTGATGCAAGCCAAACAAATTACCAAATGCTCTAAGTTATCAAAAATGTACCATGCTCCACAATATGGATTGATTAGATAATTAATAGGATAAATCAGAGATGTCATGTAGGTTTATCATTGGAATTTGTGTTTGGCAAAGTGTAATTTCCTAAGGATTTTACCTTTTGAAGAAAATGTAAAGAAAATGTTAGAACAATTGTTGAAAACAAAAGTTTCGAAGACTATGTAGATGTGTTAGAAACTCCTGATCTTTCTATAAAGTGTTAAGACTTTGTCATATATTTTGTTTGCAATTTTTTTTGAAAAAATATCTAAAACTAAACTTGAGATAATGAAAATTCTAAAGGCAAAGTTTCACAAAGAAGCAAAAGTTCTTCCACACCTCAAAATCTAAGCACCACATGTTCTTCAACCCACCCAAAAAGGACTTTGGGAATTTAGCCAATTTCACAAACATTAACTTCACCCACATTTCACTTTTATGTTGTTTCAAAATATTTCATAATGCCATGGGTCAAAGACCCAATGCAGGCCAGCCAAAATACCAAATGCTTTAAGTTCTAGTAAACATTCCATATTCTAGAATCTAAGTTGCTCAGAGAATTGATAGGCCAAATTAGAGACCTCACATAGGTTGGTCTTCAAACTTTGTGTTAAATAAAGTGAAATTGCTGACATCTTTTAATTTTTGAATAAAATGTAAAGAAATAGTCAGAACAATTGTTACAAATAAAACTTTTGAAGATTGCAGATAAGTATTGTAAACTCTAGATCTTTGACAACAGTGTTGAGACTTTGTTAGAGATTTTGTTTACAAATTTTTTTTGAACAAATATCCAAAACTAAACTTGTGATAACATAAATTACAAAAGAAAAGTTTCATAAAGAGGCCAAATTTCTTTCAACCACACATCCTTCAATACTCCCAAAAAGAACTTTGGGTACTTAGCTGATTTCACAAAGGTTACCCACATCCATGTGTCACTTTTAAACTGATTCAAATGACTTAGTTAATTATGTACCATGACTCTCAGCATTTCATGTCAATCTCCCAGTGGTCCTAGGCCCATTTGAAATTCCTATAGACACTTATTGCTTTTGTTGTGTAATCTTTGAGTGAGTGCAATGATGCCATGTGTCATCATCCTCTGCTTGCTTGAAAGTGTCGTACTCTTTGCCTTTACTACAAAGACTTTGATTGATCAAGATGATGATTTGTGTCATCATCCCAACATTTTTTTTGCCTAGAAGTGTCTTACTTCTCACTTTTATAGTGGATTCTTCAAGTGAGCAGGATGATGACATGTGTCATCATCTTGGTGCTCCACTTGCCCAAAAGTGTTGCACTACTCACTTTTCCTACAAGGACTTCAGGTGAGTGAGATGATGATGTGTGCCATCATACTAATCTTTTTCTTGCCCAGAAGTGTTGTACTTTTTGATTTTATTGTGTACTTTCTAGATGAGTGGGATGATTACACATGTTATCATCCTAGTGTTCCACTTGATTGGAAGTGTCATGCTCTTTGATTTTATTATGAGGACTTTGGGTAAGTATAATGATGATGCATTCCATCATCATAGAGCTTTTTTTGGATAGAACTGTCACACTCCTCACCTTTGCTCATCATCCCCATGCCCCGTAAACCCTCAGTATGTAGGATGATCACACATGTCATCATCCTAGCACTCCACTTGACTAGAAGACTTAAAAACTTTTTATAATGATTTTATGACTACATACCTATGATATTAGAGCATGGGATAGTGGGATGTCATTGATGGCACTAATTTATCTAAAAATTGAAGCTTCACCAAATTTAAAAATGACTATGAACATCTAGGATGTCTAAATTTGCACATAACATCTAATGGATAAAATTTCCAAAGAACTTATTTGCTACATACGAGTGTTGAACAAAAGATCCAAACATAAGAATATCTTGGCACAACCTCAGAGAACCTAACACTTAGGAAACTTTTAAAAACCATTAATAGCTTAGCCTTAGTACCATAAACAATGAAAACCTAGATATTTAGGGCAATACAAAAATATTATTAATATCAAGGCAACTATTCTTAACAAAAAACCTAGACATAAAAATTCTTGGAGAATATTATCATTGTTAAACAAATGATAAACATCAATAAATGATTCACCCACCATAACTATTTCCTTTCAGGTTGAAATAGACCCCTACTAGATTTGTTTTGAAAGTGACATATATTGGACACAACAGGTATGTTGAGTGCAACATATACTTCTTATGAAAATTCAGTAATTGGTTAGAGTCTTTAATCTATTCTAGTGATTTAGTTTCCATACTTTGTTAAACTATTAATAACTTACTAAAAATTTTCTATGCCTACTCTATTGATTGTTTCAAAGTTTATTTTTTTGCATTTAAATTTATAGTTATATATTTGACTTGTTTATCTACCTATTGGTCATTATAAATTTTAGATTTATAGTTGTAAAATTTATTTTTCAAAATATCTTGTACTCGTACAAAAAACATAATTTAAATTTATTAATAGTTAAACTATTTTTATTTCACAAATTTATGTGGTGTATGGAGGTACACACAAAATGGGGAAGCAAAGCTCTAGGTTTATGTATTATGAATAAATGCATTATAACTAAATTCATCAAGTTCAATCTATGTTAGGGAACCCCTATGTCAGAGCATTAGGCACTAATAAATGAATGATAACTAAATTCTTTAGATTCAAATCAATCACACTAATAAAAAAAATATCATCACATATGTTATAAATGTCATCACATATATTATAATAATAATATAACTTAATAAGCCAATAAGGTTGTTGATGCCTTGGTGAATATTTCAATCGACCAACCTATGGTTCTTATCATTGATAATCATAGTGATGTTTAGGTGATGTGATTGGGCATTGATATTGCCAATCTTCTTTAATTTTCTCTTTCTTTCCGTTTACCGTCATTGTATTTGTTGCTATGATTGGTTCTTGTCTATTTATTTTCTTCAGGAGGTGGTTTTTTTCAATAAGATGGATTTTAACTCTTCATTTTTTTCATTCACAGTTGCTTTTTGAGATTTTTGGGTTCTGGTAAGAGTTTCATAGAGTCTGATGCATGAGAAGATTTGGTGTATCCTTCATTTGTGGGCTCCTATAAAAAATCAAAAATGACTTTTGTTGGTAGAATATCATGGGGTCATCTACATTATTTTTTTTGGATTCCTTTTGAAGAATCTTTCAATGTTAACCTTTCCATTATCGGGGATGAATTCTTTTGTGCCAATAAGATGATCAAAATTTATTTGATGGTTACCTCCATCTTTGCTAGCAACATTATGTTCCTTGTCTTTGACAAAGAGGATGTGAAATCCTTGGTTGAATTCTTTGTTAATTTGGCTTTCAGGGTGGTCTTGGATGAAGTTATGACAGGGTTTGATGGTGGGCAAGAGGAACCCCTTCCCTTCTATGGTAAAGATAATTTCGGTTTCATGCCGATGGTCACATTCAAGGACTTGGAAAGGAAATTCTTTGTCCTCCATAGATACATTTAGTCTTTACTTTCTAAGGTGAAGATGAATAAATTATCTATTTCATGGTTCCCCCTCCACCTTTAGAGGAGTCTTTGTCACCTCTGCCTACTCTAGAATTCATGTGTTCTGTTCACCATTCTTGAGAGAGAATTAAGGTGATCAAATTATTGGTTGGGTTGGTGTTTCATGGCATTGTCACTTCTCCTCCATGCCTAGTCAAAAAACATTAAGTGATAGTTACTAGGGTTGTGAACAAACATTTTGATGTAGGCAAATGCAAGTCTAAGTAGCTGGACTTTGTGTGTGGCTCGTTGGTTCCTGATTTTAGTGTAGTGGTTACTGGTTCAGCCCCTGTGAAGTGTCCTTTGCTAATTGGTAATTGTTCCAGGCTTGGGTCTCCTACTAAGTTCATTAAAATTGTCAAACTTAATTAGCTTTGTAAGAGTTTTTTTTGATATAGTAGTTACTTTTTTTTGTGCCCTGGTGGTGAACTTGAAGTTTAAATATGTATAATTTCTTTTTAGTTTTTTGTAACTCAGACGTTCCTTTGCCTAACAAATGAAAATAATTTTGTGACTACTTTTTGGTATGTATTTTCATTTTTTATCAGGCAAGGGTCTTGTAAACTCAATATCTATAAAAAAAATAACTTAATTAGTTATTCCAAATCTAATAATAGAGAAAATACAAGCATTAAAATTGTTATAATAATTTAATAAAATTAATTATTCAATATCTAGTAAGACACAAAAGACATCATTTTAAACTCTAATTTGATTGTGATTGTTTGAATTTGAACCTTTGGATATGTATAAATTATGTCACAATTATGACCCATAAATTTAAATTTGATAAATACATGAAGCATTTGGAGTGTGTGTCGAACAAGCGAAAAGAAAGTACTTACATAGCTCACTATTAAACCTCACTTAAAGATGGAGACAACTGAATATAGATAATTGCATTAAAATATGTTTAATTTGGATTAATAATTGACAATTAATTAGATACACTATAACATTAATAAAACATCACTACCCATGAATGATATAGGAATTGAGTTTAATTGATTATTCAACTGTGACAATTGATCCAGTACCATCTAATGAAATTGACATTTACAAAGCAGGGTAACTAGACATTGATGACGTAACCAACATCTGATTTTAGGGTAATCGCAACTAATATATAACGTGAGAAATCAAATCCTACATTTATATATGTATTGCAATGAAATTCGTATGCATAGTTTTTGGTCACATGCATTCAATTTTTTTGCCTCAAGCTAACCAATTTTTTTTTTCTAATTTTATGTTTATACTGGGCAACAGTCCCACCAACTTTGAAATCAATTAAAATAATATATACATATTTAATATCTAATATAATTAAATACTTACCAACACAACTTGCCTCCTCAAATAATTATTAATTTCATTATTTACATGAAATAAAACGAAACCTTAACTACACAATAACAAATAGAACTTATTTTCTTAACTAAGAATAGTTAGTTAACTTCTTGTTATAATTAATAATAGATCAATTATATTTAAATGTTTCAAATTAATAATAGATAAATTATATTTAATCTTTTCATGTTTCCTTCTTTAAAAAAGGAATCGATCGAACTCTCGAATGGCAATAGTGAATGGAATTTTGTGGGCAGGGAAAACGTAGGCATTTGGTAGATTAAATACCTTGGCAAAGTTTCACACAATGAAATTGATTTTGTGGGGAATTTTCAAAATTTTCATTATTGAAAATGATATTATTCAATTAAAAAAAATTGTTTTGTCAATATATGATAGTCATTTAATAATGAAATAAATATAATAAAATTTAATTATATATTACTTGTAATAAATTATTAAAAAAATAATAAAAGCGATGGGCTTTTGTAGTGTATCATCTGTGCACAGATCTTAAAGGATTAAAAACAACCATATTCAAGGATTTAAAAAACAAATAAGAGACTAATAGATACCCAAAAACAAAATTAGCTATAAAAATTGTGAAAAATATATATATTATAATTAAAAAATATGTTAAAAAGTATATATAATATTTTTAATGTTCCTTCTTTTTAATTATATTATATTAATATTTGGAAAGTAATATTAAATTAAAAATTATAATAAAATTTTATATATATATATATATATATATATATATATATATATATAATTTTAACCCATTAGATTCCTGCAAATTATTAATTTAACTGTAATAAAATCTATGGTAATAAAAAAGAATCGAAAAATATTAGTAATTCACTTCTTATTAATAAAATATTGTCTTATAAAAGTCAACAAAAGTTTTATAATTTATTTTTTTTCATTTTCATTATTATTATTATTATTATTATTATTATTATTATTATTATTATTATTATTATTATTATTATTATTATTAAGTAAATAGTATTTTTTTAATTGATAGAGGGTATCCGCAATTTTTTTGGTATGACATTATCAGTGTATTAGATTTAATGATCTAGTATACATTTAGATGTGTTATTGCAGGGCGAGTCCAACGATTAATCCCTCAAAGTTACACCAGTGCTCCACCCAATACTCACAATTCAATTAGGGCTCGAACATGTGACCTAATGGTCACCATTGCAACGGCTTACCATTGAAATATAGCCCTAAAAACTATATAATAAATAATATTGAAATAAATATTATTAAATAATAAAATATTTATTACTTTTTTCATATAATATTAAAAAATTTAGTTTAATTTATTTTTCATAATTTTTTTTTAATTTTAAATTTCTAATAAAAATTATAGTATTTCGCTGTTACAAATGTTAACAAAAGTAGATTCTATTTAATAAATCTCAAACTTCTTTTTATTATAGGAGGACACACACACACACATGATTATAATAATAAAATGGTTGATTGGAATGTATAGTTCATATTTTATGTTATGTTGGAGGAAAATCCTAATTCATATATTAAAAAAATTTGTTAAAAAATGATAACCTAAAGTTATCAAAAATACTATAAAAAGGTAAAACATATTTTCTTTGTATACAAGGCAGCGTTAGAAAGAGGAGGACACAAATCATCTTTGGGAGGTTGGGTGCTTCAAGTAGAAGGATCCGCTACAGAAGGATCGGGCATCACCCAACCATCTTAAATGATATTTAGGGAGTCAAAGCGATATTAATGCTCTAATTAAAAGGTGAATAAACAAAACTATCAATTAAACCGCCTCCATGAACAAATGAACTCCACTATAATAACCTAATAATGGACGAAATTGTTCTCACCACCGCAACTATAACAACTTCTCTACTCCTCAACAAAAAGGTTTAAAATTAAACCTATCTTTAATTTAATAAATATGTACATAATACAATACACTAATGAGTTGAAAAAAAATCACTAATTATCTAAAATAAAGTTTATATTACCATGTGCGACTAATATTTAATTATAATTTATATACATCAATGATATCTCTCGTGATCCACGATGGATCAAAAGTTGCGGAATAATGTTATATTAAATTTCTTTTAAGTAGTTGTAAGGAGAATGTGTTTTAATATTACTTGTACCTTTAATCTCTCAAACATTAATCTCAAGATAGAAAAGTGTTTTTTCTTTGCAAAAGCCCACGACGTGTAGTTCTTAAGCTAATTAAAAATTCCTTCCCTGCCACACTTTAAACGTATATGATGGTGGGGGAATATCTTGCATGCCACACACCAAACATATATGATTGTGGGGGCATATCTTTGTTTAATAATCTAACTTTGTCATAATTTTGATAATTTTTTATCATAAGTTCTTTTACTTTCTCATCTACGATGGTTCGCTCTTTTAAGTTCTTTTCACCATCTTTAAATATTATGAAATAATTTTGAGAATTAAATCTGATTTTTTTATTAGAATTGTCTTCATTATATTTTAATAATAATGTAGAAAGGTGAAATATTGTATAAATTTTTAATTATTTATATAATTATAAAACTTATGATGGTACAAATTAAACATTTTGATTTTAAATTGGCCAGGAATAATTCTCGTGTGATTAGAATTAAACTTATGTTTTAATTAACAAAATTTTCAAGTCTGAAGATTTTATGAGAATCAAAAGTAATTTGATAAATGTACTTTATAAAAAGCTTAAAGAGATTGAAAATTTATCAATGATTATATTGTGTCAAACGTAAAATTCAAGGCGCTGCAACATTTTCCATGTAGATTCAATTTTCATCTTAATAGGATAAGGATTTTGAATTGCATGTCATGTAAGTTTTTTATTTTAATATCTCCAAGATATTGATTCCAAATTTTTAATAGTTTAATTTTCTACCAATCAATTAAATATAAGTATTAGACCACCTTCTCAAATGGTATATCATCCATTGATCCGACACATTTAGAGAGAGAGAGAGAGAGAGAGAGAGAGAGAGAGAGAGAGAGAGAGAGAGAGAGAGAGGGTTTTGTACTTATGAAGCCTTTTTTGTCACACTACCAATCAAGAATAGATCTAAGCAAGATTTTTTTACAATTTTATTATGCATTTATTGCTCTGAGTCAGGTTGTCAATCCACCCATTGGGTGGCTTTGGTCACAAACCCCTATATTAATGGTCACTAAATCCATACCTATCTTGTTTGATTCAAGTTTAGCTAGCAGAGCTCTATATAATCATGGCACCAAAGAAGGCAAGGAAGTTTTTCTTGAAGGTCTTCCATGAGGTATTGGTTCTAATCCAAAAAACCCTTTATCTAATTTTGCGCTTGATTTTATAGAATTTGATAAATCTTGTAATTGGTTTGAAGCATTCACCCTTGTGGTTTATTGTATGGTTTGAGTCCCACTTAAGAAATTGTTCAAGTAGTGGGTTCACAACCACTAGAAATCCATGGTGTTAAGCTTGAAGGGGTGCATAACATGACAAAGGGGTTTTTCCTTTTCCACTTTGTTAATGTTGATCATTATAAGGTTGTTGTCAACCATGAGCCTTGGTTCATTTGAAATACCTTAGTGTTTTTATCCCACTAGACCAGGGATTTATGAGTTTCTAAGCAAGCTAAGCTACAAATTCTAGTCTAGATTGAGTTCCCTGGTATTCCTATGCCACTTTGGGGCTTTGTTGACTATCTCACTAAACCCTTGAGGATGGTTCATTTTTCATGAACAAGCTAAGTTCTATGCAACCCATCCATAGAAGCATGTTTGTGTTGAAATAGACCTAGCCAAGGATTTGAAGGAAACCATTGACATACATATTGGTAAAAATTATTTTTCACTTGACGTATGCTCTACATCAATCTCCCCAATAGCTTTTTACACTATCAATACTTTGACCATATGATCTGATAATGCCCTTTAATGGTTAACCCTTGATAGGTGTTGTAAGAGAAAATTTTCCCTCAGAACAAACTGGTCAGTTCCATTAGAGACTAATGGACCATTATGATTAATAGTAAAAATGCTTCGGCTTTGTAAGGTGCACCTTGACTGACAGTTACTATGTATCGATCCATAAGTGGTTTATGAGCCAATTCCTCTACCCAAAAAGGATAATCAATCCATACCAAGCATCATCAAGGTAGCATCACCACTCATTCTCACATTGTAAGCAATGACCACTTTTTCACCTTCATAATGAGAGGGTTTCTCTACTAGATCGTCACAACCTATATTAGGGAGAATACCAAAAACAAAAAAGATGAGGTGGTTTATTTTTACTGTAAATTCATTCTCATGTGGTCCCACATTTCATCCCCTTTATAAGATGGAAAGTATGTTCAAGAGAAATGCTGACCTTTCCAGATAAGTGATTTTATAAGAGGCAATCATTCAATTTTTTTATTTTCTAATAATTTTGCAGTCTTTAACGAGGGAAACAACATACACCTTAACGTTCCATGATATTTTATTCCTAGAATTTTCATATCTTTAATGAACTAACTCATAGATACACAATTAAGGATAGTTTTTAGAATGTTCATAATACAAAAGTATTGTGTTTGCAAGAAGTTACAATTTCTGATTTTATTCTTCATTATGTTGATCATATGATTTGTATAGGTACTTTGTGCTAGATGTATAATCATGAGCCTAGACATGGAGGAGTCATCATGTTTCTTGCACCAGATTTATCACAAAATATTATGTCTTGGGGGGATGAATTACCCATCTGGTGGTGTTGACACTCTTTGATTTTGGAAGCCAACTTATTGGGTTCCCCAATCTATATAATTCTAACAATGCCATCGAAAGATCCCTAATTTGGATATGGTTTATGGACTTGCTCATCGATTATCACTAGGTAATCTATGGGGATTTCAATATGGTAGAATCCAAGGAAGGTAAGTAAGGTCATCCCCTATATGTTGGTGCGAATTGGAGAAAGAATAATTATTATATATGCACAATAAGCTCAGTCTCTCAGATACCAATCACCATAGGAGAAGAGAGTTGGATTCCTCCTAATTCACTTGGTCCAACCATAGCTAGGGCCAAGTCAAAGTCCTTAAAATATTAGATCAAGCTTTACTTATGGATTAAGATTATTTTTATTCATCTAGTTACAAGAATCATCTTGTTTTGGTTATCGATGATGCCATTATCTCATAACACAATCCCATCCACTTTTGCATTTCATGGAGCTCCCCTCAAACCTGAACCTCTAAGTCTCAATTCTACCTCAACATAGCTCATCTTAAGAATGAATAAACTTTTGGCCATATCAAGTGGATCAGGAATTTGGTGCCTAGACCCATAGGGGATACAAGATGGATTGACTGACGGTCAAATTTTATTATGTAGATTACCACCTTCTATGTTTTTATGCGAAATAAGTGGCTATATTTTCATAGTGGGCTCATGAAGCATCATACCATGGATTCTATAGAATTTGACATGAACTTGATCATGTTCCTCTTAATGTAAGTCTTCAAACTCAAGCTATTCAATGGAGACACAAGTTCAATATTGATGAATCTTATATGGCTAGGAGAGCCCAACTCTGAGCCAATCACCCCATGACACATGGAAATTTATGATTGATCTAGGCTCATGGTATATAGGGGTCCAAGAGATCCATTGAGAATTAATTGGAACCATTATTTATTTCATTTCACTTTATATTCTTCACATGTCTTCCTTTAGTCCACACCTATACAATAAATAAATAAATCATAGTGATATAGCCTATATAAAAAAATTGTAATAAAATTTGGATAAAAATAAGTCATGCATTTATCTTCTAGTGGCCACAAAATAATGCAATGTATTAAGTTTACAAATTTCATTATGGTTATAGTTAATTTCACATTCATTTTCAATACATTGGATGAGAATTTGCCACATGGAAGTAGCTCGTTGGTCATGAAGTTTTTAGTTCAAGAAATTCTCCTCTTATTAATTTTGGCCTCAATAAATATGCAGACTTGTTACTACATGTGTTTTTATCTATAAATTCATGTGTCCACTTTCACTTTATACTCCACAACAACCACAAGTCCTCATGATAAAATAAAAAAATATCTATTAAAATAAAGTTCAAAATTTAAACAAAATTATGAAATTAAAAGGCATTCTTGTGACTAATTTTCACATAGTAAAAAAGTACATGGATCCAAACATAGCCCCAAAATATTGTGGTGAAATGATGCAACACACATCACAACCATAGGTAAATAGATTACTAAAAGTCATGAAGATGGATTTATGAAGGGGAGACTCAAACTTTAACATGTGGTAGCTCCCAACTAGATCGTGCTCATAGATTACTATGTTGATGAAAACCACTTTTATTTTAGGTGCACACCCATTAATTTATGAATTTCACCCAAAATTTCCCTAGGGTCCATATGTAACTGCACAATACACAAAGTGATCACATTATCATTTATAAATAACAAATGTGATCCAAAGTTTAATTATTATGTGTATAATAATTAGAGAAATATTATTATCAAAGAGGAAACACATGTCAATTGTTGAGTGATTCCAGGGTCATGGAGTTCGAAGTGTGGAACATAGCTCACCAAGCATTCAAATGACTCATAAAAGGTCTATAGACATGTGAAAAATACAGTTTCACTTTATAATTCAAATATTCATTCTGTTATGCATACTTTATAGCCACATAGAGTGGCTTCTTTGTAATGTATTCCTCTTGGCTTGGATATTTTAACTCAAGATGTGAATCTTGTGATTCTTGATCAAAACATGTGTCTTCCTATGATTGATTTATATTCATGTGATTCTTTTTTTGTCGCATGATCCCATTAGAATATTAAGATATACCTTATCTCACATGGAAATATGGATGTGATGTCATGATCACTTTTAAATTGTTAAAAATGTGACACATAGCAAGCTCTAATTAGATGGATTCATGAGGTGGAATTGCACTTTCATGACATTTGATTCATCATAGCCAATCACACCATTCCATGTGGAAAATTGTGATTATATCAATCTCACAAGTCATGAGGTTCCAAATACTCCATTGAGAAGTGTGTGAACCCATTATTAATTTCATTTTAGTTTATTTTATTCATAATTCTAGCTTTAGTCCACATATGCATGATAAATAAAGAAGTCACAATGATATAAAAACATATAATAAAGACTTATATAATTGTGATAAAAATAAGCCACATGCATATATCCCAGTGGCCATAGAGTAGTATCATGCATGAAGTAAATAGAGTTCAGTGGATTTTTTGAAGTTTGCCTTTATTTTAACTATGTTAGATTATAATGTACCACATCATAATTGCTAGTTTTTCACAAAGATTGTAATTAAAAGACTCCTCATCTTTCTCCTTTTGGCCATGATAACTATATGTAATGATTACTATATGTAATCTAATATATATATATCCATGCATCTAATTTCACTTTATACCCCACAACATCCATGTTCCCTTGTGCAAAAATGAAAAAATGCAATTAAAATAGACTTCAAAATTTAAAAAAAATTGCAAAATTAAAAGGGGGTCTTGTGGCCAATTTTTACAGAGTCAAAAAATGCATGGAGTCAAATAGAATGCTGAAATAGTGTGGCCAAAAGATGCAAAACACATTGTAATCACAAGCCAACATAGCACAAAAATTCATGATGAGGATTGATTTTCAAAATGGATATCCTAAATGTTACACATGGTATCTATTTATTATATAATGGGCACATAGTACTATGTTTATGAAGCTCATTTTTATTTTAAGTGTGAACCTATTACTTTATGATTTTAACCAAATTTTCCCCATGAGTTAGTATGAAACTACCCAATACACAAATAAATCATGTTCCCCTTTATAAACAATAAATACAATCCAAAGTTTAATTATTATGTGTATAATATTTTGAGAAAGCTTGAAATTAAGGAGGAGAGGCATGTTGGCTACTGAGTGATCTCGAGGTCATGGAATTTGAAGTGTTGAACTTAGTTCATTAGGATTTCAAATGACTCATGCAAAGTTTGTTTTAAAATTCACCTTATATTTAAAATCTTCATTCTCTTGCATATACTTTATAGACATGTATATATTCTCCTTGCAATGTATTCCTATTGGCTTGAAAGCATTTGTGGCTACCTATCAATCTTGTCATTCTCAATCGAAACACATGGTTTTATTTGATTGGTTTGAGTTCATAGGATTATCCATTTATCATGAAATCCATTAGAATATTAAGATATGCTTTGTTTCATTTTTAAATTTGAATGTGATGTCATGATCTATTTGGCATGTAGCCAACTCTAATTAGATGGTTTCACAAGGTGACATCATAATTTTGTGGCCTTTCCTTTACCATGTCCAATCACACCATGCCACATGCAAAGCTATGATAGGGTCAAGCCCATGAGGCACACGGTTCTAATCAACCTTTGAGAAGTGCATAGATATGTTATTAATTTAATTTTGATTTATATTCCTTGCATGTTCACTCTTAGTCCACACTTATGTGAAAAATGAAAAAATTGAAATTATATAAAAACATATTACAAGACTCTAACAAAAATGTGATAAAAATAAGCCATGTGTAGATCTCCTAGTAGCCACAGAGTAATGCAATGCACAAAGTGCATGAAGTTCATTGTGTCTTTGTTGAATTTTATCTTTGTTTTCACTATGTTAGATGAGAATATGTCACACGGTAGTGTCTTGTCGGTCATGGAGTTTCCAATTCAAAAAATCCTACTCTTATTCATAGTGGCCTTGATACTTGTGTGGACATTACTATATTTATTATGATCTATAAATCCATGTATTCACTTTCAATTTATACTCCATAGTAGCTATGTGTCCCTGCAAAAAAAAAATGAAATTAAAATAATGTTAAAATTTTAAACAAAACTATAAAATTAAAAGGTAAGATCATGTCTAATTTTAATGTAGTCAAATTTTGTGTGGATTCAAACACAATCCTAAAATATTTTGGCCAAATAATGCAACATGTGTCACAATCATGGGCCAACAAAGTACATAAAGTTTCATGTCTTGATCTACAAATTAGAGACTGTGTGGTCTTGTTAATTATGAATTTTAGATTATAAGTTACAATCATGTCTATGGGGATGTATGTGAATTAAGTGAACCTTTTGAATTTGATTAAATGTTAATGTGGCCAATAGGAATTTAAGGTTTTTGTAAAGGGCTATTGTGTACATATGGGGACATTTTAGGATTAAACAATTTTAGATTTCAATCCTAGCCTTTTCTCTTCCTGCCATGGCAAGATATGATACCAGATATAACATGATAGTTGTCAGGGAAACCTAGAACAATAAACATGCTCTGATCCCAATGTGTTAGGATCTTGCTCTACCAATTAGAGCACATATTATTACTTCTTGTATTAGCAACTAAACACAGAATTTAACCAGAATCAATAAGTAACTAGAAATATGAAACAACACAGGAATTGAGAGACAATACACAATTGTATTAATATCATACAAAAGCATATACAATAAAGAAGATGCCACTTCTTCTTCCACCTCAAAGGTTCACCACACCTCAAGATCTTCTTTCCTCTCTCTCTTGGTCACAACAATCAACTCCAATACAGAATTGATGTTCACCTCTCCAACTGGTCAGTAACACGCTGCCAGTTCACCAAGTACACAACTATACTTCAAGTAGATCACCTGCTCTCTGCTGCTACCTGCAAATAACTAGATCATACTCACCATGTAAATCTCTTTATACACCCCTGAAGAACCCTTGTCCTTGCCTCACCAAGTCCTTATGATTCTTCAACCAGTACCCCGGTGGATCTTCTCCAAGAACTTGCACAACCTGCAACTCTCTCTGATCATACACTCTCAGTACCCCTATTTGGTAACTAGGAGGAACTACTCTAGCTCTCTCTACAAGCCCAATGGCTTTCTAGCACAAGTTTACAATATAGCACATGAGTCCATATATAGATCTCATGCTTACAATAATTAGACTAACCTAATTACAATAATTAGACACACAACTCAAGACTAAGACTAGCCTTCAACATGTAAACTAACCGTCTCAAAATAGACTCTTCGGGATCAACATGCAAACTGCTTGTTCACACACAGGTACCGACGTCGGCTCCTCCATGACCGATGTCGACCGACTGGTGACTAACGCCGATTGCTTCCTCACTGCCATCTGACCGATGTCGGTTGATCAGACCGATGTCAGTTTCCCTGCAACTGACTCTGCAACTCCCCACAACTCTGCATCCTCTGTAACTTCTCCTGTTTGCATACTGATGAAGATTTTAGCTCCACAACCTAACAATCTCCCACTTGGAGATAAATAGTTGCACCTGTACCTATACCTGTACCTGTACACTGTCTAAATTATTTCCTGGCTTGTATTCCTCTTCAAGATCAACCCTGAAGACCAACCACCACACAACCTGTGATGCTATACCTGTCATTCAAGTAACCTGCCACATCCGAACCTACATATCCATGTAGTGAAGAACTTGACCTTGCATAACAAGAATCTCTGCTGCTAGTCCCACTGAACTGCCCTCCATTACTCCTTCCCCGAATTGGCTCCATACTTTCTGACAACCCCACTGCTTGGGAAAACAACTCAGGTCTACACTAGACCTCATGTGATTTCGAACCCTGTTTCAAGCTAAGCTTGAACTGTCTAGCCCTTGGTGTGCTTTCTAATTCTGCAACCTGCATCATGAACCCCGCCAACACCATCTTCACATCAGCTCCCATTGGAGATAAAATCTCCATGTCTCTTATGCCAAAGAATTTCCCTACTTCAAATTCTTCATGACACACCTCTGAACTAACCTTACCCTTAGCTCAGCAAATACCTGTATGTACAAACCTACTAGTAAATCATCCACATACAGTAACAAGATGATGTTGCAACCATCATCTACCTGGTAAGATAAAACCACAATAGTTACACTGACATTGACTGAAGCCATGCTTAGTCATCCCCCTATCAAACCTGTTAAGGTGTGGAGCTAAAAGCTTCAACTGTTTGCAGACACAAGAAGAGGATGCTGAAGAACCAGAAGCACCGACGTCGGCAGCATGACCGACGTCAGTCAGATGCAGTGGAGAAGGAGACCGACGATGGCAGGGAGTCAACCGACGTCGGCAGCACCAGACAAGCAAGTACCGGCGTCGGTCGCCTGTGTATTTCCAGAACTGTTGTTGACGAACAGTCAGTTAAGTGAAGCGAGTGTTTGTATGTCAAATGACTAATTATAGTCACGAGCTGCGTGTCTAATTATTGTAACTAGAGTTCTATTTTTGTAAGCATGGGATCCTATTTAAAGACCCATAAGGCATGTATTGTAATTGATTCTAAGAAGGCAAGTAAAAGCATTGAAGCTAGCAAGGTCAAGGAGATCAGCTGAAGCATTCAAGGAGGGATAACAACTCAGGTTGTAGAGTTGTTGTGTTGAGCAAGAGAGAGAGGGAAGAAGGTCTTGAGGTGTGGCAAGCCTTTGAGGTGGAGGAAGAAGTGGCATCTTCCTTATTGTATTTTCTTCTAGTAATATTGAATACAAGAGTGTGTATTGTCTCTCAAATTCTTTGTTGTCTCAAGTTTCTAGTTACTTTATCATTCTGGTATAATTCCATGTTTAATTGCTTATAATAAAGTAATCAATTGTGCTTCCATTGGATAAGGGGTCACCTAACAGTTAGTATCAGAGCATATTAATTGTTGTAGGTGTAGTTCTTCCCCTGACAAGTGGTATCAGAGCTACGATTTGTAGGAAGCAGGGTATTGTTTTTTGATTACAGGTCATTTACAGGGTTTTCTGATTGAGTGGGAGTTCAGCAATGGCAGAAGAAAGTAGGCTACGAATGGAGAAGTTTAACGGCAAGAATTATCAACATTAGAGGATGCAGATTGAGGACTATATGTATCAGAAGGATTTGTACTTACCATTGGGTGGGGTTGCATGCAAGCCCACAGATATGAAGGATGAAGAATGGAACGTTCTTGATCAGAAGGCTCTAGGTTCCATAAGGTTGAGCCTTGCATCATATGTGATTTCCAGCTTATCACAGTGTAAGACAACAAAAGAGTTGATAAAGTCCTTGGCAAATTTATACGAAAAGCCCTCGGCTTCTAATAAGGTATATCTTATGAAGCAGCTATTTACTTTGCAAATGCAGGAAGGTGGATCGGTACATACTCATCTCAGTGATTTCCATGGTTTGGTAAACCAACTAGCTTCAGTCAATATTGTTTTTGATGATGAGGTAAAGGCTCTCTTGATTTTATTTTCTTTGCCTAAAAGTTGGGACGGTATGGTTATGGCAGTAAGTAATTCTGCATCTGCTTCTAAAATCTTAAAAGTTGATGATGTTATGAGTGTGATCTTGAATGAAGAAATACGCAGGAGAAGCACAGGTGAATCATCAGGGAATGCTCTAAGTGCAAAAAGCAGGGGAAGGCAAAGGGAGAAGGTTGAGCAAGGGAAATCAAGGTCGGGAAGGAGATCTGAGTCCAAAGGTATTACCTGTTGGTTTTGTGGAAAGAAAGGACATACAAAGAAGGAGTGTTAGTTGAGAGATAAAGAGAATCAACATGCAGGTATGGAAGAAACAAAGGATGCAAATATTGTGATGTAGGATGCTCTCATACTTTCTTCAGATAGTCAGGTAGGATCATGGATTTTAGATTCTGGTTCATCTTTTCATGCATCCCCAAACAGAGATTTGTTTTATGAGTATGAACATGGAGACTTTGGAGTGCTCTATTTAGGGGATGGTACGCCTTGTCAGATAGTTGGCAAAGGGAAAGTGTAGCTGAGATTGCAGATTGACAACACATGGGTGTTGAAAGAGGTCATGCATGTTCCAATTCTGAAGTAGTGTCTGATTTCTATAGGAAGGTTGGGAGATGAGGGATGCACAATAACCCTCACAGCGGATTCTTGGAAGGTTACCAAGGGAGCACTTGTTCTAGCAAGAGGTAAGAAAGTAGATACTCTTTATCTGTCTACTTGTATTACTGATTCTACTTCTGCTGTAGATTCAAAGATGTGGCCTAATAGGCTTGGTCACATGAATAGGAAGGGAATGGAAGTTCTTGATTCAAAAGGTATGTGTTCAAATTTGAAAAGCATAGATAGAGTTCATTGCAGAAAAAGGAAATCTGATGCTTTTGACAGGAACAAAGAAGCCTTGGTGTTTATGGAGGAGATGAAGGACAGAGGTCACTCACAGGGGCTGAATAAATCTGAGTAGGGAAGCATGGACAGAGGTTTGATCCAAGAAGATCTCGCGGATGAAAATTTTATCACTTACAGGAACACACAGACACCGATGTCAGTCGCTTGGGACCGACGTCGGTCATCCAGATACCGACATCGGTCTTGTGCAGACTAGCAGGGTTAGTAGGTCAGGCAGGAGAAGTCCAACGTCAGTCATAAGGACCGACATCGGGAGGGGGGACACCGGCGTCGGCCAGGGAAATGACATCAGCAGTCAGGGTCAGTGCAGGGAACTGACATCGGTCGGGAGCAGACTGGGAGATGGCTGATATCGGTCACTGGAACGGATGTTGGGTGAATCAATAAGTCTCAAACACCCATGTGGAGGTCAGAAAAGGTATGTGAACCTCATATTCGTTGTTCACCTTCTTTATATTGCTTACTGATAGTCATGAACTAGGAAGATGGAAGAAGCAATGCAGGTAGAATCTAGAAATAGTGGGAGCTTAGCATGGATGAGGAGTGTGAGTCCTTGGAGAACCAAACAGGTAATTGTTGGTAGTGTTGTCAGCTGGAAGGAAGCACTGGATAGAGGGATGGATTCCCATTTTAGAGAAGAGAGTGGATGGACACATGAGACAGAAGGCTATGGTATATGGTCTTGATTAGGCTGCAGAACAATGGAGGTTTGACCATTGTATTTTATCTTTACCAGGTTGGATAATATTAGCTACATTATCCTGTTACTGTATTGTGTTACTTGTTGCAGAGTTTCATATACAGGGAGTTTTCTGAGCTAAGGGTAGAGTTGGTTCAGAAGTATGTCATGGAGAATTTGGGAGCAACAAAATTCTTGTGGCATAAGAGACAGGTATAGCATCACAGGTTTGCGTGGTGGTTGGTCTTCAAGAGTGACATTGAAGAGGGATACAGAGCCTAAGGAACAAAATAGATGGTGTACAAGTACAGGTACAAGTTGCAACTATTTATCTCCAAGTGGGAGATTGTTAAGGTGTGGAGCTAAAAGCTTCAACTGTTTGTAGACACAAGAAGAGGATGCTGAAGAACCAGAAGCACCGGTGTCGGCAGCATGACTGACGTCAGTCAGATTCAGTGGAGAAGGAGACTGGCGACGGCAGGGAGTCGACCGACGTTGGCAGCACTAGACAAGCAGGGACCGATGTCGGTCGCCTGTATGTTTCCAAAACTACTGTTGACGAACAGTCAGTTAAGTGAAGCGAGTGTTTGCATGTCAAATGACTTATAGTCACGAGCTGCGTGTCTAATTATTGTAACTAGAGTTCTATTTTTGTAAGCATGGGATCCTATTTAAAGACCCATAAGGCATGTATTATAATTGATTCTAAGAAGGCAAGTAAAAGCATTAAAGCTAGCAAGGTCAAGGAGATTAGCTGAAGCATTCAAGGAGGGATAGCAACTCAGGTTGTAGAGTTGTTGTGTTGAGCAAGAGAGAGAGGGAAGAAGGTCTTGAGGTGTGGCAAGCCTCTGAGGTGGAGGAAGAAGTGGCATCTTCCTTATTGTATTTTCTTCTAGTAATATTGAATACAAGAGTGTGTATTGTCTCTCAAATTCTTTGTTGTCTCAAGTTTCTAGTTACTTTATCATTCTGGTATAATTTCGTGTTTAATTGCTTATAAGAAAGTAATCAATTGTGCTTCCGTTGGATAAGGGGTCACCTAACAGTTAGTATCAGAGCATATTGATTGTTGTAGGTGTAGTTCTTCCCCTGACAAAACTTGTACCACTGTCCTGCAGCTTCCTCAAGACCATATGCCTTGGCCTTCCATCTCACGTATCCATCCACTCTGTTCTTTAACTTGGGAATCCATTCTATCTCTCAGTGCTTACTTTCAGCTGACAACTCTACCAACAAACCCCTGTTTGGTTTTTCTCCAAGGACTCACACTCCTCATCCATGCCAAGCTCCCACTGTATCTGGACTCTACCTGCATTGCTTCTTCGCATCTTCCTGGTTCTTGACCATCAGTAAGCAATATAAAGAAGGTGAACAATGAATATGAGGTTCACTTACCTTTTTTGACCTCGATATGAGCGTTTGAGACTTGTTGACAGCTTACTGTCCACCCACCATCCATACCAGTGACCGATCTCAGCCATCTCCCAGTCTACTCCCGACCGATGTTGGCTCCCTATACTGACCCTGACTGCCGACATCATTTCCCTAGCTGACGCCGGTGTCATCTCTATCGACGTCGGTTCCTTAATGACCGACGTCAGTCTTCCTGTTGCTGACGTCGGTTACTGTCTGACTGACGCCAGTACCTATGTTCGTCTGTGAGTGATAACTTTTTACCTGCAAGCTCTCCATGGATCAAAGTCCTAATCAAATCAACCCTGCTCTGCTCAGAATAATTCAGTTCCCTCACCTGATCTCTATCCGTCATCTCCTCCATGAACACCAAGGCTTTCCAATTCTTTAGCTTGTCAAAGACATTTGACTTCTGCATTAAAACCAGCATTCTCCTTCTACATATGTGACTAAGCCTACGAAGCCACATCTCTGCAACAAAAGGTGAATCAGTAATATAAGTAGATAGATAAAGGATACCTACTTTCTTACCATCATCTAATTCAAGTGTATCCGCTGTGAGAGTTATAGTGCATCTCTCATCACCCAAATTTCTTGAAGAAATTAGACTCATCTCCAAGACTGGTACCTGCATGACTTCCTTCAACCACTGTGTGTCATCCGTCTGTAATTTCAGCTTCACTTCCCCTTCGTCAATAAACTGACAAGGCTCTCCAACCCCTAAATAAATCTCTCCAAAGTCTCCAAAGACGTACCCATGAAAAGATGCTCTATTTCGGGCTGCATGGAAAGAGGCAAAAGAATCTGTAAACAAAGATTCTACTTTATCTAGAACATCCTGTGAAACATCGCCTGCAACATCTGCTCCTACGCGTTGATCTGCTACCAACCAATAATCTCTTTTTACCTACTCTTTCTTTCCATCAATCAGACCATTCGTGCTATTTAGTTTCTCCATTCGTAGCTTACTTTCTTTTGCCATTGCTATACTCCCACTCAATTTGAAACACCTGTGAGTGACCTGTAATCAAAAACACTACCAAATCTGAAACCCCCTGTTAGTCAACCCAACCAAAAGCTCTGATACCACTTGTCAGGGAAACCTAGAACAATAAACATGCTCTGATCCCACTGTGTCAGGATCTTGCTCTACCAATTAGAGCACATATGATTACTTCTTGTATTAGCAACTAAACACAAAATTTGACCAGGATCAATAAGTAACTATAAATATGAAACAACACAGGAATTGAGAGACAATACACAATTGTATTAATATCATATAGAAGAATATACAATAAAGAAGATGCCACTTCTTCTTCCACCTCAAAGGTTCGCCACACCTCAAGACCTTCTTCCCTCTCTCTCTTGGTCACAACAATCAACTCCAATATAGAATTAATGTTCACCTCTCCAACCGGTCAGTAACACGCTGCCAGTTCACCAAGTACACAACTGTACTTCAAGTAGATCACCTGCTCTCTGCTGCTACCTGCAAATAACTAGATCATACTCACCATGTAGATCTCTTTCTACACCCCTGAAGAACCCTTGTCCTTGCCTCACCAAGTCCTTATGATTCTTCAACCAGTACCCTGGTGGATCTTCTCCAAGAACTTGCACAACCTGTACTCTCTCTGATCATACACTCTCAGTACCCCTATTTGGTAACTAAGAGGAACTACTCTAGCTCTCTCTACAAGCCCAATGGCTTTCTAGCACAAGTTTATAATATAGCCCATGAGTCCATATATAGATCTCATGCTTACAATAATTAGACTAACCTAATTACAATAATTAGACACGCAACTCAAGACTAAGACTAGCCTTCAACATGCAAACTAACAGTCTCAAAATAGACTCTCCGGGATCAACATGCAAACTGCCTGTTCACGCACAGGCTACCGACGTCGGCTCCTCCATGACCGATGTCAGCCGACTGGTGACCGACGCTGATTGCTTCCTCACTTCCATCTAACCGACGTCGATTGATCAGACTGACGCCGGTTTCCCTGCAACTAATTCTGCAACTCCCCACAACTCTGCATCCTCCATAAATTCTCTTGTTTGCATCCTAGTGAAGCTTTTAGTTCCACAACCTAACAATAGTATAGGAATAGCCAAGCTTAAATATTCTTCCAGCTTTGGCCCATCAAATGATTTGACAAGATGTTTGACTTTAACCTTTCTAAATCCTTCACCTATAATTTTTGGAATATTCCTCAAGGCCTTATTTTGCCATCATTTTCAAAACTTAAATGAAATGAATGTCTTTATCGATAGATGCCTTAAAATTTAGTACTATCAATGGGTTATTCCTTCTTGCATTAATACCTTGACAACCTTAGAGCATGTGATTTTTTCTCATTCTTCACATGATGCTAAATAGAGGTCAATTTTTTTACAGATCTAATTCTCAGCCACTTGTGATATTCAATTTAATGACCATTGCTTTTTAAATACAATTGTGAGACTAATCAAGATCACTAGGACCTATTATTTTTAATTTAGTTGACACATCGTAGGCTGTTATTGGCTTGGGCTCATGGAATTCTCATTTTTTAATGTGGCCTCAATAACTAGGTGTACATGTGAAAAATAAATAAATACATAGTGATCACATAAATTTTGATAAATAATACACATGATCACGTTTTAAATAAAATGCACATATAATTTTAACAATGCTTCCAAAACTTAGCTGGGCATATGTTGATCATCCATTGGCTATATTATCATGGAGAACAAGGTTTGATCTCATATGACATTTGATTCACATGGACATGTTACTACATGTATTATGCTCTATAATTCCATGCATCTGCTTCGTCCTTATGAGCAAAGAGATCACAATTACAAAAAATACATGGCTAGTTATATTGAAACACATGGCCTCCTCTTGATAGGTTTGCTTCATAGGATGAATCATAGCTTCATTCACCTTTTGCTTTGTTGTGGTCAATATTCCATGCCACTTGGAAATATCTAATTAGTTTGGGATCATGAGGTTCCAAATGATCTATTGATAAGTCTATGAAGATATTATTAACTTCATTTTTCTCTATAGTCCTCACATGTTCACACCTTCAATAAAATGCAATGATCACATGACACCAAATGGTGTCTATCTAGATGTCATGGGGTGATGTTGTTATGAATCTCACAATATCATCTTTAGATGTGAATTTATTGATTTTACATCCATAAGTGGATTTCATTAGTTGGTTACACATTCACAGATTGGGTCCTCTTTTATTTCGTGTGGATTTTTGTTATCTATGCTTTTGTCTTATTATGGCCATGGGTAACATCACATGGTGGTCCAATTTTTTATCACATCTTCACTTTACTATGAATGTCATGTTTAAGACATGTGACCTCTTGTGATTGATATATATTTATGGAGTTACATTCAGTCACAGTGACACATGGAAATATAGGATTGGTTTGTGTTCACAAAACTCTCCTTTTATTTATTGTGGCTTTGATATATGTGTGGACTTATGCAAATAAAAAAATATATATAGTGATCACATAACTTTTGATAAATAATATGAACGGTCACATTTTGAATAAAATCTACATAAAATTTTAATAACACTTTTGAAAATTATGTGGACACATGGTGATTATCTATATGGTATAGTGTCACATGAGTCAAGGTTTGATTTCATTTGATGTTAGATTCGCATCGACCATTACTATATGCATCTGACTCTATAAATCAACACATCCACTTTTATCCCTGTAAACAAAGTGATCATAATTATAAATAATAATCAACCAAATGTATTGAGACATGTGTCATCCTCTTGATAAGTCGCTTCATAGGGTGATGTCAAAGCTCCCCACACCTTTTGCTTCACAATGACCTATCACACCACACCACATGGAAAGATTGTATTGGTTTCGGCTCACAAAGTCACGAGGTTATAAGTGATTTGTTAAAAAGTTAGTAGACCCATTTTAAAATTCATATTACTTTATAGTCTTTATGCATGCACACCTTTGATGAAATTCAATGATCACATGCCATCACATGCCAGCCATCTAGTGATCATGGGGTGACATCATTCATGGAGCTCATGAGATCATCTTTCAATGTGAATTTCATTATGTTTTACATGTACCTATCATTTTATTTTTTATTTTTAAATCTTGGCTTGCATCCATTCTTTTATAGTGTGAATAAATAAAGTGGTCAAAATCATTATTGATTGAAACATATTAAAAATTATATGTGATGGATATTCAAAAAATGACATCACAAGAAGACACATGGTGGTCATTGATTAGCCATGGGGTCAAATATTCATAGAGTAAAATATTTTCAATCCTATGTCCCAAAAAGAGAACATGTGGCAAAATCATAGAGTGTGAAAGGTCATGAGAATCAAAATTTTCAAATGAAGGACTCTACATACTCATTATTTATGTATTTCATTTAATAAGTGATTGGGTCCATCAATTAATCCCTAGGCTTAGGTCATTGTGAAATTGCTTATAATTTAACTTATGCGTGCATGACTGCCATAGTTTGGCATGGGGGCACGTATAAAACTCACAAATGCATGGGATCTTCTGATCACTACGGCCATAAATTAACTGTAACTTTAACTTGAGTGAGTTATATGAATTTATACACTTGAATTTTATGTGGGATTAGACCCATTATTTCACAAGGGTTGTAAGGATCATAATTATTATGACTAATGTGTGGATACTTCAACTTAGGTTAAATTTTATGTGGTCATTTTTATTTATTTCAAGCGCGGACCTTAGGTTTTAAAGTATATAAAGATGGTTACAAAGTTTCAATGTGAACTTCAGAACTTAGGTTACAAATGTGACCATGGTATGACTTGGGATCTCGCAAGAATATTTTGTGACCAATTTGATTTTAACTCATATCTGGAATAGATTTCAAAGTGTGAACTAAACCTTAGATGCACTAAAAAAAATAAAATTATTATATCTATTTAGGATAAAAGAAAGTCTTCATTTCTTCTGAAGAAATGGGGTATGTAAGTCACAATATCTTTCATATTTCATAGTTTTCAAGACAAAATTTAATACAAAATACAAATAGAATTACAAATTGGCAAGCATATATTGTTAATTTGGCAATACCATTTACACAAAGTCAAATTGAAAAAGATGACTTTCACCTAAAATGAACATCCATAATTCTTATGCATTTTTTATTTTATTAGTATTGGAATAATTTACACTACCAACAAATATTATACCACCTCATACAATCTTATAAAATTATTTGTTAACAAATATTATAAAAACTAACCACTATACAATTTTTATCTTTAATAAGAAAGACTACCAAAAACCTAATAAAGAGTAATCATTTCAAAACTCTATTGTGAAGGCTCAAAGACTCTTAAAATATGTGGCAACCGATGTAAGGGAGAAAACTCTCCATTCCATATCCGATGCCACTTTATTCTCAATACTAATAAATCATGGTTGTGTAACATAATCGTAAGGAATATCTTAAGTGGCATGGGTGGATGGCTCCTTAGGGATAGGTGGGACTTGGATGCCAAAGAAAAGCATCACCTCATTCTATTATTTTTTCACAATTGATTTGAGTGTCAATTTCGTGTTGAAACAATACTTATTTTTAACTCCATCTTAATTGATTATACCAAATGTTATCTTCAATCCTATTAACCTTTATAGTTATACATAGAAATTAATAATATTTTTAATTGTATATTACAGATATGCGTTATTTAATTTTTTTTCCAATAAAAAAATAATATTTAATATATTTATTACTTTTTTTTTTAATGATTAATAATAAGGAGATTTTTAAAAAATTCTATACATTTAATATAATTGAAAGAGAATATTTCAACTTTAATTTTAGAATATTAAAATAAAATTATGTATTTTCTAAATCTCATCAATAATATTATATGGTTGTAAGATTTATAGACTAAGATTTAAAAATAATAGTTGGGGCCATGTTAATAGAGTTATTATCTCCATGTTATCTAAAAACTTGTGGTAAAAAGGTCAATTTTACATATAATTTTTTGTTATTAAATTTGATATTAATCATATTTTAATAGTTTTTCTTGTAGTGATGTTGCTTCACAAATTATGATGTATGGAAAAACAACAATTGATTATAATAGATATCTATTCATTTTTTCGTGCAAAATGGATATTGCCAAGACTTGATATGTTAGATAGATTATGTACATTTATGCCACATGGTTGATCAATAGGGCTTTAGATTCCATTCCCATTGTCATTGCCATAGGTCCCTAGATTCCATTTCCATCATTATTTATGTACATTCACCCCCTATCGATTTACAAGTTACATTATTTCTCCTCATTTCCTTGATCACAATGTTTTCTGTGCTTAGGGTCCCTCGAGCATAACTATAACTATAATTAAAATTGTTGGCATGAGAGGTGAGCGTATCAAATCACTCAACCTAATCACTTTTTATAAAGGTTAGAGGTGTTTTGGGGGAGGGGGGAGGGTGCGGGGTGGGAGGCCGGGGGTGGAGGGCGCGGGGCAGAGGAAGCCCTTTTTATTGGTCTCCTTTTGTCAACACATATGAAGTTATGTGAATAAGGGATTAATACTTGGCATGCTCAATATAAGTCTTTTATATGGAGAATTGGTATTAACATGGATCAGCTGCCTCTTAATCCCTTTTCTATCAATGTTGCTTACATGTTAAATAATAAAAATTCATAGAAGCATCAGGATGATATCTACAAATCCTAAATAAAATCATCTTGAACATAACCATCAAAACTATTGTCAAGAATAATGCATTATTACTTGGAGCACTAACTTCAAATAGAAAATGGATGTATCATTACTTTCAAGTATTTAGGGTCCTTTTTGGTTTGCATTTTTTTGGGATCAAGTAATAGATATACTCTTATCGATTTTGCATAGACACAAAATATTTTCTTCAACAACATCAACACATAAATAAACTTGACAATACTAAAAACTAAAATAAAAAAAACATTTTGTATTCATAGATCCACTATATTATAGAATCTTTAATTGATTTTACTCCCTCTTTAAAATAAATCAAATTTTCTATAAAATTTTATTTATTATAAAAATTAAAGATATGTAACTCTATTCATAATAATATTTATTTTATGATTTAAACCCTTAGACAAACCCATTATTATATTAAGAATCACCATTGTCAAAATAAAGATATAAAATGACTTAACTTTCTTAATAAGTTAAGTGTTATATTTAATGTTTTAATCTGTTTTAGCTTACAAATTTTTATTTGAAATGTCCAGTATAACATACATATAAACGCGCCGCGCGCAGCGGGGCCGGACGGCTGGAAACTGCCGCTTTTAATATTTAAAGCATGTTCCGTATCACCTTTTTTTAAGCGAATAAATTTAATGCTTCTAGAAAGCAGTGCTCGGGGAGTTTGGCGGGCCGTAATGGAGATTTCATTGTTGAAATTCTTCAAATGAGGGGGCTGCCTGTGCTGCTTCTCTTCCGTGTTTGTGGGGACTGAAAAAAAGTGAAAAAACGAATTCTTGAGTCTCACGAAAAGTAAAAGCGCAGGATAGTTGGAAGTGGTAAGAATATATAGTAGCTTTCCCATTCCATTTCTCTTCTCACCCGGCATACTTGTAATCATTACATAATTTCTATTTCTGGCTTTTCATTCGTCTGTCTTGATGGAAGCAGCAGCCGATCAGAAACAGCAACAACTGATTTCAGATGAATGGAGTACAGAGGTCGAAAAGCTGCTTACAGCGACACAGAAAGCTCCTGATGGTAGAGCGAGCACTCGTCTGCCTAAGGCCATGATGAATGCCAAGGCAGAGGCATACACTCCTCAATTCCTGTCGCTTGGCCCTTACCACCATCGCACTTTGAAGGATGAATCCGTGGGGCCTTACCACCATCGCTTCACACATCTTTCACAGATGGAAAATTACAAAATTAATGGTGCAAGGGATACAGCCAACAACAACCCCAACCTTATCAAAGAGTTCTTCCAAAAAATATCTGAGCCCGGTATGCTTTCCAGATTAGAGGAGTTCTACGACTGGAAGGTGGACGCAGTAAAGGACGCTCAGAAGTTTGTGTGGATGATGACTGTGGATGCCTTATTCCTTTACTACTTTCTCAAAAGTGGCTTCAATGGCGATGCTGAAGAGTCCAGTGGTATCGTGCCTGCAATGGCAAGTGTGAGATGTGACATTGTGAAGCTGGAAAATCAGATCCCTTTCTTTCTTCTGCAAGAAGTAGAGAAATCTCTGAAGACGAACGAGATTGAACGACTTCTTCTCTCTCGATTAGCTAGTTTGTCTTCGTTTCAGGATTGTCACGGTTTGCCTGTTAAAGTAGAGAAGGAACGGCATCTGCTAGGCTGCATTCACAAATATGTCTCTTCCTTCCTGGAAATTGAGAAAGAGCAAGCGGGTGGGACTCGGCCCACATTGTGTCAGAAGATTAGAACCGCGTTGGGAGACATGATTGCGGCAGTGTGTGGTATTTTCTTCCGTCATCCAACCTTGAGCGGGCGACAAGATTTTCTCCACAAATACAACGCGGAGGACCTGGCGAAGGCTGGGTTTTCATTCAAATCATTTCAAGGGCCGGGCAAGATCAGATTCGACAGGTATTCCGACACGCTTTTTCTTCCCCGGATAATAATTTCAGATCCTTACACTGAGCTGATCTTGAGGAATTTGCTGGCGTTGGAGTTCAATGATCCCAGTCCCCAGAAACACGTCACTGAGTACGTGGAGCTAATGGACTGCCTGATCGACACCCCGGAGGACGTGGCCTTGCTGAGAGATTGCCACGTCATTGTTCGTCAGAGCATGATGATAAGTGACAAGTATGTGGCTACGATGTGGGATGGAATGTGTAAACCTTTCTTTTCTGTAGGTTTACTGGAGCCTCCTCTGGGCTTGAAATCTCAGATCAAGGAGGTGCTCATCAAGAATTACTATAAAAGTAAAATAAAATCTATGTTTCGGGAATTCCGTGCACAGTATTTGGCGAAGCCATGGCAAGTGGTGGCGTTGTTGGTGGGAATAATTGTGGTTGTGATGGATACAATGCAGACATATTGTTCTTTCAAGGAATGCAAGTCCAAGGCAGGTACCAAAGACAATGGCACCGTCGGCGGCCGCAAGCATCTGGGCACCTTTGGTTAGGTGCCCAATGGTTTCAGCGCTTAAGTACAACTTATATGGGATTTTACTCTTAGAAGAGTGTGCAAATACTAGTAGTATTTTTTCATCTGTGTGTTCGTGGATGGTCATGGCGTGCTCAGATCATAAAAGGTATCCGTTAATGTCTTATTCTAATATGTATTAAAGATTGGGAATTTTATAGTTTTCATATTAATGATCGCATAACAGAGTTGTTGATTCTTGTCGTTGGCATTCTAAAATCGATGTCCTTTTCAATGGCCGAATCAAATCTCTGAGCCACACAATTTGGCAAGTTTGATAAATAGCGGTTTTGTAAAAAGACTCGATAAGAACAATCCTTCAAAGCGGTATTATATACCGTCTTATTTTCATTAATGTGTGGATACATCAATTAATCAAAAATTACGAAAATAGTGTATATAGATGTTTAAATTAAAAAGGTGGATGATTAGTTTTCATATTAATGCAGTGAAAAAATATGAAAAATTAAAAAGTTTTAAAAATAAAGTGGTTAAATAATAAGAGTTTCAAAATAACATGTTATCAGATTATATAAGTGTGAATATCAAGTACAAATAACAATTTTAAAGGAAGGTGGTGAAAGATATTCCTTCGAAAGTAGAATAATACAAGAATAGGGCTCTTCCAAGTGGTGGATCCAAAACTATTAAATTATATCAAGAATTATTTAGTGGGGCAAAAGGTATGAGTACACCTTTCCAAGATGGTGAAGGCATCAAAAAAGTTTGATCACCATCTCGTGTTGGAGAAGACTAATAAAATGGTAGTGTAGAAGCTTTGCCACATAGGTGACGACT
Source organism: Torreya grandis (assembly GCA_037957365.1). Classification (NCBI taxonomy): domain Eukaryota; kingdom Viridiplantae; phylum Streptophyta; class Pinopsida; order Cupressales; family Taxaceae; genus Torreya; species Torreya grandis. The sequence continues at coordinate 1,440,379 of JARHVA010004153.1, forward strand.
CCATTCCATCATCCAAGGAGAGAAGAAATGGCTATGCAAGCAACTCTACCAATGTTTGCGTGTCAGTGGTGAATAGCCTTGTGGTAGTACATCTAAAGTGAACCTACTCATAATGCACCAAACACACCCTCGGTGATTAGGAGCTATTGTATATGATGAAAATCTAAATCCACCTTCTTGATATGCGCTTGGATCTATAGACATGCAGGTTAAGCATAACAACTTTATCAGTAATAAAAAAACTCTTGAGAAGAACACTAATTATTGAATATAACAACACTCCTAGATTTCCAAAACTAAAAGAGAATTAAAGCTCTAAAAAATTTCAAATAAATGCTATTTATGTGTTGTACCCAAAACTAAACTTAGTTAATTTTTCCCAAATTTGGTACCCACATGAAGCGTTTGTTTTGAAGTCTAACTTTGCCTAAAAAATTAGCTTTCCATATTTAATAATTTTTCAATAAAATCAAGACATGTTTTTGAAGCCATGCATGCATAAGAAATTAACTTGGTTTGATCCTCAGGGCATGTTAGTCATGAAAGTGCAAATTAACTATGTCTTAACACATTTTCTCAACCAACATGCCCAAGAGATCGGGCCAACTTGACCCTCTAGGTGTGTTGGATGTGAAAGAGTGGTTTAATTGCACCTTAGTGTATTTTCATGCCCAATGTGCTTAGGGGGTTGGGATGTTCCAACCCTCTAGATGCAACATATGTGAAGACAAGCCCATGCTGTAATAAGACATGTTTTCACGTTTAGAATGCCTTAGAGTTTTGGCCATTCGAGATACGAGGACATGCATAGGGAAGAGGCATCAAGCTCTCTGTGTCAAGCCAAAAATAAAATTTTATATAAAAATGAGTGAAGTGTTCTCATAAGGCACAAAATCACCAAGCAAACACAATGCTCTCAACTATTGGACCATATCCAATAATTGGTGCCCTTCCCTTTTGTGGATGGAAGCCATGTTGTTGTTAAATTATTGAACATTTTTTCTATGGATGCAAGCCCTAAATATTTTTATTTTTATTTTCCTACCTGCAACATTTATATTATATAATTATTGGACAAGCAATGCCAAGGTTTGTTGTTACCTCCTTCTATCAATCTAGTGGCCTCACTTGATAATGCAGACTTAAACCACATGGTTTAAAATTTTGACCATTAATAATCTTCAAACAAACACATTATTTTATTATTGGCTTATAATTTTGTGATGTAAGGCACATACCAAAATTAATATGGGTCATTAGTATAAAATGAAGAGCCATGCTGAAAGACAAATATGTTTTCAAGAGTGAATATTTACTAGTATGTGGATGGAAGCCATGAAGGTTTTCATTCGCATACCAATAAATGTTATTATTTTTATATCAAAATTAAGAATTTCATTAACACACTAGTAAGTGTTGACTTAGATGTATCAAAAAAATTCTTTATGTGGATTCATGTTGAACTGTGCTTTTCGTATGTTGTTATTAAATTACTAAATATTTTTTGGTATGTGGATGGAAACCATGAAAGTTATTTATATGTTATTGTGATTTATTATTGTTGTGTTACTCATTAACATGTTCAAAATTACATATATTATTTTTCATAAGTGTTGTTCATATGTTTTACATTCACGTTGATGGTAAAGTTAACATTTTTGGAATGTGGACGAAGACCTAAAGGTTTTCATTCACATACCAATAAATGTTAATGTATTTATATAACAATTATGGTTTTCATTAACATAACAATAAATATTAGTCTTTGTATAATAATTCTAGTTTTTATTAATATACTAGTAAATTTTATTCATATGGGCCATTATATACAATGAAGGGCCATTTTTAAGTTGGTATTTGGATGGAAGCCCTGTAGGTTTTGAATCACAAACCAATAAATATTAATATCTTTCTATCAAAAACAATAATTACATTAACATACCACTAAATGTTGAGTTATATGTATCAAACCAAATTTTATTATGAAATATTGTTGTTGTGATATTCATTCGCTTTTTCTATTATGTTGTTGTCTCATTATTATGTTGCTATTTTTTTAATATGTTACTGTGACATGTTTTTGATAATTCTTCTATTATATTATCAATTTGCTACTGATAATATTTCCATTCTATTGTCAATTGATATATTCATGCGTTCTTATTTTTTTACAAATATTAAATTGTTGTAGAGGTGAATGTTTGATGGGCTACTCAATTTTTAAATTTTTTTACATACATTGTGCTTCTTGACACTTGTTATGTTTGCATAGATTTATGTTTTTTCAATTGTATTTCTTAACACAATATATGTTTTTAAAGTTTGGAATGCTCGTATAGGCTTTTTCTGAAGTTTACAAAGTTTGTAAAGCAAAAATCTATATTGATTCTATTGTTTATATGTATTGTTGATGTTTGTTTTTTGTGGGTAATGATGACAAATTTCAAAGTCAAGAGTGGTGAGCAATTTTTTTAAGAGAAATTTTTTTTAACTTTCATTAAGCTTATGATCCATTTTCGGGCTAGATGGTAGATAAAAAATTAAAATTAATTACATTACATAATGAAAATGAGTACATGTACTTTCATTGCATTTTTCATACACTTCAAAACATAGATATCAAACTAAATATATTTTATTTTGTTTATAATTTCCTAATATTCCCTTTTGATTAAGACCAAGATTTGGTGCTCCCTTCCTCAACCATTCTACTTTTTCTTCTTGTGTAGGCAAACTTAAACCATCTTGGTTTAAATTTAATGTTACATTTGTAGCATATTAAGATATTTTATTTAAATTTGTTTTTTTACCTACAATACATTCAACATTTTTAGTCGTTTCTCTTCTTTGTTAACATATTCAACAACAACTTCAAAAAATTTGACTCGTGTGTTCCTTATTGTTGCATCGAAGGTGGTAAAATTGATATGTGCCCTTAATTTACATACCATTCCAAAATCCCATATCCATTTTATCATGCATTTTATTTTGCTCCTTTTATTTTTCTTGGTTGTATCTTCTTTAGCACCATCCTTTTGCTTCTGATTCTATTTATAATTTCTTGATGCCCCTTTTGATTGAGGTCAAGATTTAGTGCTCCCTCCCTAAACAATTATACTCATATTTATTTTATTATTACAGTGGGTTGCTCTTCTTCATTTATCTCTTCATCAACGACTTCAAAAAAATTCACTTCTCTATTCCTCATTGTTGCACATGGTTGTCTTCTAACAAATTGTGAATTCTTCTTTGTATTCTTCATTGTGAACCATAATAGTCAACAAATTATATAATAAATTGACATTAGAATGGAAAATATATCAACACCATTTATGGAAAAAAATATTTGTAATGTTGAAAATGTTAATGAATAAGATAACAACATGATATCACAACCATATATGTAAAGCAAAGCAACATAATTTCATAGAAATATTTTGTTTGATACATCTGAGTATACATTTACTCATATGTTAATGAAATTATTTATTTTGATAGAAAGATAGTAACATTTATTGGTATGTGAATGAAAATAATCATGGTTTTCATCCTCATACCAATAAATATTCATTATTTCAAACGCACTTATCTTTCAACATGGCCTTTTATTTTATATCAATGATCCATATTCATTTTGGTATGTTTCTTACTAGTCAAAATTATAAGCCAATGATATAATAATGTATTCATTTAAAAAATATTATTGGTTAAAATTTTAAATCAAGTGGTTTAAGTCTGCATTCGAAGGTGACTTTGGTTTCTCCTTCTATCCATTTAGAAAATCCTTTAATATATTATTTAGAAAATCCTTTAATATAGGGTGACTTTGGTTTCTCCTTCTATCCATTTTTCCATTAAAGTGGTGTGTAATGACATTATGCACACCATCTTCAACCCATTCAACATGTTGGAGGGATGAAACATTGCCCACACTTAAACCCATGTTTTTATTCACATCTGACTCAATACTTTCTATTATTATAATGAAAGTACTATAATTTTTCATTCACATACCACTAAATGCTACTATTTTTTTTTATTAAACTAAATTAGTATGTGAATGGAAGACCTAACATTTACTACTATGTGGATGGAATCCCTAAAAGTATCTCATTCACATAGTAGTAAAAGTTAATGTATTTGTATCAAAATTAAGATTTTTATTCACATATCAGGGATTGTAATTATTTTATGATTTCATGTTGTGTGTTTTTTATGAGTCAGGCATAATGATTGGAAAAGTAATACCAAGGTTTGTTTCTCTCTCCTTTAGTGAATCTGCTGGGCACGCCTTCGAATGCAGACTTAAACCACCTAATTTAAAATTTTGACCAATAATATTTTTTAAATGAATACATTATTATATCATTGGCTTATAATTTTGACTAGTAAGAAACATACCAAAATTAATATGGATCATTGATATAAAATAAAAGGCCATGTTGAAAGATAAGTGCATTTGAAATAATGAATATTTATTGGTATGAGGATGAAAACCATGATTATTTTCATTCACATACCAATAAATGTTACTATCTTTCTATCAAAATAAATAATTTCATTAACATATGAGTAAATGTATACTCAGATGTATCAAACAAAATATTTCTGTGAAATTATGTTGCTTCGCTTTACATATATGGTTGTGATATCATGTTGTTATCTTATTCATTCACATTTTCAACATTACAAATATTTTTTTCCATAAATGGTGTTGATATGTTTTCCATTCTAATGTCAATTTATTATATAATTTGTTGACTATTATGGTTCAGAATGAAGAATACAAAGAAGAATTCACAATTTGTTAGAAGACAACCATGTGCAACAATGAGGAATAGAGAAGTGAATTTTTTTGAAGTCATTGATGAAGAGATAAATGAAGAAGAGCAACCCACTGTAATAATAAAAAAAATATGAGTATAATGGTTTAGGGAGGGAGCACTAAATCTTGACCTCAATCAAAAGGGGCATCAAGAAATTATAAATAGAATCAGAAGCAAAAGGATGGTGCTAAAGAAGATACAACCAAGAAAAATAAAAGGAGAAACATAAAATGCATGATAAAATGGATATGGGATTTTGGAATGGTATGTAAATTAAGGGCACATATCAATTTTACCACCTTCGATGCAACAATAAGGAACACACGAGTCAAATTTTTTGAATTTGTTGTTCAATATGTTAACAAAGAAGAGCAACGACTAAAAATGATGAATGTGTTGTAGTTAAAACAACAAATTTAAATAAAATGTCTTAATATGCTACAAATGTAACATTAAATTTAAACCAAGATGGTTTAAGTTTGCCTACACAAGAAGAAAAAGTAGAATGGTTGAGGAAGGGAGCATCAAATCTTGGTCTTAATCAAAAGGGAATATCTGGAAATTATAAACAAAATCAAATATATTTAGTTTGATATCTATGTTCTGAAGTGTATGAAAAAATGCAATGAAAGTACATGTATTCATTTCCATTATGTAATGTAATTAATTTTAAATTTTTATCTACCATCTAGCCCGAAAATGGATCATAAGCTTAATGAAAGTTAAAAAAACTTTCTCTTAAAAAAATTGCTCCCCACTCTTGACTTTGAAATTTGTCATCATTACCCACAAAAAACAAACATCAACAATACATATAAACAATAGAATCAATATAGATTTTTGCTTTACAAACTTTGTAAACTTCAGAAAAAACCTATACGAGCATTCCAAACTTTAAAAACATATATTGTGTTAAGAAATACAATTGAAAAAACATAAATCTATGCAAACATAACAAGTGTCAAGAAGCACAATGTATGTAAAAAAAATTAAAAATTGAGTAGCCCATCAAACATTCACCTCTACAACAATTTAATATTTGTAAAAAAATAAGAATGCATGAATATATCAATTGACAATAGAATGGAAAAATTATCAGTAGCAAATTGATAATATAATAGAAGAATTATCAAAAACATGTCACAGTAACATATAAAAAAAATAGCAACATAATAATATAATGGTCGAGAACTTTGTTGGCCTTTAGTATACTAGATATTATACTGCAGGCTAACATTCCTCTATGTAATATATAATGGTCGAGAACTTTGTTGGTCGAGAACTTTGAGGCTTAAACATTGTATTTTTATTTATTTTTACAAGTGAAACATATTAAAGAAGATAGGTGAAGTTAGATGTTGGAACCAAGTGTTTAAATTTTGAATAGGATAGGATATAATAAAATATTATTATACCAATTAAAATATTATTTATCCCCAAAGATTTTATATTTTATCTTGTATAACTTACAATCAAAAGTCCTAAAATAAATTTTTTGAACTTAATTTTTTTTTTGAAATTTATAATTTTTAAATATTTATACCTTTAAGATATTAATAAAGGATGTATTTTTTTTTAAGTGTATTTAATTATGAAAAAGATATTCATATTTACAAATATGATATTCACTAAAATGAATAGTGTTCATTTTTGTGAATGTCATATTTAAATATCTTTCCATTAGTTAAATAAAAAATATTATAAATAAGATATTTTTTATAAAATTAAAAGTACATACTTAAAATAAATTTAAAAATATATATCCAAAATAAATTTACAATGTAATTAAAAATAAAATATACATTATTTTTGATAAAAAAATATAATTGCGTTGAGAGACATGGTTGCGGCAGCGTGGTATTTCTTCCTCATCCAACCTCGAGCGGACAAATATAATGCAGAGGAGCTGACAGAGGCTGGGTTTTCATTCAAATCATTTAAAGGATCAGGCAAGATCTGATTCGGCAGGTATTCTGGCACGTTATTTCTTTCCAAGATAATAATTTCAGATACTTAAACTGAGGTGATACTGAGGAATTCGTTGGCATTGGAGTTAAATGATCCCAATCCCCAGAAATATGTCAGTGAGCTCATGGACTGCCTTATCGACACCCAGGAGGACGTTGCCTTGTTACGATATTTCCACATCATTGATCGTCAGAGCATGATGATAAGTGACAAGTATGTGGCTACTATGTGGGATGGAACGTGTAAGCCTTTATTCTTTGGAGGTTTACTGGATCCTCCTCTGGGCTTGAAATCTCGGGTCCTCATTAAGAATTATTATTAGTAGTTGCCTCAAAGGTTGAAGTAATGTCAGATTGGATTGTTTAATAGGATATATTTTGGTGAGACAATTTGGTAGTAATGAAAAATATTAACATTAAATTATATTTAAAGATTGAGGATGTAAATTATATAAAATTAATAGATTTCAATAATTTCACAAAGGTAACAATTTTTAAGGTTTTTTAGGTTCTTTTTTGCTCCTCCTATTCATAGAAGAAGTTTCAATTTTATCTTCCACTTCCCCGTACCCACTCATATAATGCTCTCCTAAAGTTTTGGTTGCCATGTAATCCCCATGGTTTCTACTCAACCCTTTTCCACTATCTCAGTGAAAACACGAATCTAAGTGCATTATTGTCCACAACCAGATCCTTTTTGCATTGAGATAGTTAAGTGTATTAAACATTAAAATGGGAAATTAGATGAAACAACGAAGGAAAACCTCACAACAGAGACGTTGATGATTCTATTTTTCTTTTTTTATTATTGCAACTATCCCCTCATGAAGCCACATCCATCTTTACAACTGGAGCTCATTGATTTAGGCTACCCTCTCACTTTCAGGGTTTTAGGCAACCTGATAAAAATGCTCTTGGTCAATCCATGACTAAGGGAAGGACAATAAATGGAATGCTATGTATGCACCGAATGGGTTTCCTGACTAGGCTTTAAGGCTTTTGAATGAAATGTGTCTAGTAGATGTAATATCTCATAGTGCCAAGGTTGTAGGATTATTGTCCCAAAATAAGATGTGGGAAGGAACAATCTTTATCTTATGTTTCTCTTCAAGATTTCATGCCTTGTGAGCATAATATCTAAGGAAGCAAAAATTGTAAACCTTTCATGCCCTAAGAGCTTAACATGCGAAGAATCTCTAAACATGATGTGTGGTCTACATAAACAAAGAGGAAGTTGTCTTTGCCACCTATGGCAGAGGAACTATTTGTGGAGGTCATGCCTTTACCACCTATTAGAGAGGAAAGATTTGTTGAAGGCCTGCATTTTCCAGCTATGGAATCATATAGATTTGTGAAGACGATGCCTTTTCCCCTTTTCCCCTTGTGGTGGAGGAAAGATTTGAGAAGGTGTGAGGAGGCAGTGCTTTTACTGTGACCTATTGCCTCGCATCGGAAAGAAGTTAATTTATTGGGAGAAGAGGAGGTGGCATCATTTAATGAAGTAGTGAGGACTCCTCTACCAAAAACATTTTAGAAATACATAGAATGGGATTCCAATCGGCATACATGGGCCACATCATTAACAAATCTAATATAGTCATGCTTTACACCATAGAATTCCATCCGCAATGAATCATGAACGCACCCACACCTGATGGCAAAGAAGTCGATGCAACATTGTGGGAACTTAGAGGTCTCTATAGAGGTGAGGCCTAGTAGCATCCCATGCAAGTCTATAAGATGCTACCACCTGGTAGCATCATAACTTGTTTATAACCTTCTTCGTGCTTTACCACATGGCACAATCATGTTGAATTTGGACCTCTTGATTGCTTAAACTATCTACCGCTTCTTTTGGGATTTGATTGCATAGGATGTTACCACGTGGTGGTATCTCAGGCTTTCAAGTCTCACAGGCTTCAAGGATAATTGCTTGCTCTCTCGTAGTCATGGGTTACCATTGATTGAAAAACATGTGGTTCCTCTATGTCTGATCTATCTTTGGGACTTAGACCATCATGGTCATTGGGGGTCTCTACAAAGGTGAGGCCGTTTGGAACACCTGGTACCCACCATAGATTGCAATACATATCAAGTTAGGCAATTCAATAGGTATTGTACGAAAAACTCAACAAATATTTATAATGTGATATTTGGGCGTTAATGTATTTCTACAAAACCATTATGATTCTCAATACAAAGATATATGATTCACCTTTTTTTTTTTTCTATAATAACGGTATTTTTTTTCTTAATTTCATTTTCCTTCAATGGCTTATGATGACAACTCCTAAGACTTATTTGTAATACACATGTTGAGTTTACGTTGTTGCACATTAAAAGGAATGCATAAGTAACTTGAAAGAGGAAGTTTCTTCTTTTTTTTCCATTCCTTCTTCTACCACAGACAACGGCACGATCGGCGGCCGCAAGCAACTGGGCACCTTGGTTAGGTGCCAAATGGTTTCCCGGCCGGGATTCTCGCTTACAACTTAATATGGGATTCTACTGTTAGAGGTGTGAAAATAGTACCAGTATTTTTTCTGGTGCGTGTCTTACTCTAATTTGTGTTAAAGACTTGTGATTTTATAGCGATTTGGGTGATTGCATGACAGAGTTGATAATTCTTATCATTGGCATTCTAAAATGGATGTTCTTTTCGATGGCTGTATCCAAACTTTGAGCATCACAAGACACCTCTGTAGCTATTTAATTTCTACAATCTAATGACCAGTCGCTTTGTTCTTTCCTTCGTTTTATTTATCTATCTATAATCATATTGAGATTATATTACTTTGGACAATACTTTACTATGGTTATGTGATAAGTTTGATAAGTATGGGTTTTGTAAAGGGACTCAAAGATAACAATTCGTGTCTATAAATAGTATTATATTATAAATAAGACCTAAGGTAGTGTAGATGTTATTTCATTGGAATTTTTTAATTAGAATATATTTATATATCAATTAAACATAAATTATAAGTATATAGATGTTTATAATAAAAAGGTGGTTGATTGGTACTTGTATCAATACTTGTAAAAATTAAGATAAAATTAAAAAGTTTTAAAAATAATGTTGGCTAAACAACAATAGCTTTAAAATAATATAATATTGAAACATATAAGTGCCAACATCAAGCATATGTAGTACCACAAGGAGGTGGTGGAAGATTATTTTTATGAAGTAGAACAACTTAAGAAGAGAGCTCTCTTTGTTATTTTGATCGGAATTTTTCAATTGGAATATAAGCAAAGTATATAGATGTTTGTAATAAAAATGTAGTTGGTTAGTATTCATATTAATGATAGTAAAAGATAAGACAAAATTAAAAAAGTTATAACAATAAAGTTGCCTATAAACAACAAGAGCCTTAAAATAACATTTATCGAAACATATAAGTGCCAACATCCAACATAGGTAACCCTAGAGGGAAGTGGTGGAAGATTCTCCTCACAGAGTAGAACAACTCAAGAAGAGGACTCCCCTAATGGTAGATCTAGAATTACGCAATCATTTCAAGAATTATATTGCGGAGCCAAAGACACAAGTATGAGAATTATGAGGTGAACGCAACTACTTTATCATTAATAGAAAACTATTGAGAAGAAGCCTCATTATTGAATATAGAAACATTCCTAAATTTCAAAAAAGAAAAAGGAATTAAAGTTTTGAAAAAATTTCAAATAAATTTTATCTATGTGGTGTACCCAAAATTTAGTTAATTTTCTCAATTTTTATACCAATATTAAGCCTTTGTTCTGAAGTCCAAATTTGCCTTAGGGTTGAAACATAATACTGTGTTCCACTTTTTGATACAAAGGGGACAAAAAAAAATGAAAATGTGAACATTTCTCAATTTGTATAGACAATGGTGACTTAACTGTATAAAATTTGAAAATAATGTAAACTAATGAAATATTGCATTTTAAGTGTAGATTACATTCTTTTAAATTTTTTATTTATTTTTTATTTTTATTTATTATTATTATTTTTAATACCTAAATATATAGTGTGTATGTTTCATGTACAAAATATTTTATTAAGTACTTGATTTCTCCTCATAATTTTCTCAAGATTTTTTGCAAAAAGGTCTTTGAAATATGGACGTAGTGAAAGATTATTTTTTTATATTTTTTTGATTAAAAAATATTATTTTATTAATTTTTTAATGATAAAGGGAATATCAATGCTTAGGACTTCTTCTCACGATATATTTATATATATATATGTCAAAATAGACTAATTTTTTTGGCCATAGTCTCCTATTTTCTCAATGCCTCAAACATAAGGTACTTCATTTTATAAATAAGTATATTTTACTAAATAAATGAAAATAAATATTAAATATTATTAAAATTTAGAAAAAATCATATTATTAGAAAGCTCATAAAAAGATCTATTTATATGTAGAGCCACATGTTTTTATTTTATTTTTTCATACTAATATGTGGCATCCAAAGTGACAATTTTAGGTCAATAGTAGATTTCCACTTGAACAGGTGAGGATTTCATACCACATGGGGTTAGAACGAAGGGGTTAGAACAAAGTGGATTTGAATGAGCTCCCTTTGTTCTAACCCATTGAAAATAAATAATTTCATTGGATGCTTTATTTAAATTAATTAAATACATAAAGTAAACATTTGAAACCCTTTGTTCAAACCCCCTTTATTCTAAGCCCATCCAAAAAGTACACTTGGGGGTTAGAACGAAGGGGGTTTGTTTGGACCCCATTTTTTTTGGATTTGGATGGACTCGGCCATCAAGTGGGACTCATTTATGTGCTTTAACCCCTTAAAAATAACTTTTCATATTAAGTCATTTTTATATAATATCAAAACATGTTTTTCATGCCAAGAATGCATAGGAGGCCGAGCTAGTCTAACCCTCTGGGCACATTGAAATTGAAATTGTGAATTAACTATACTTAGGCAGCTTTTCACACTCAATATGCCAAGGAGGTCATGCTTATTTGACCCTTTGGGTGTGTCAGATGCGTAAGTGCAATTTAATTATGCCTTAGTCCATTTTCATGCCTAGTGCACCCAAGGGGATAGGATGACCCAACCCTTTGGGTGCCCTAGATGTGAACATGCACCCATGTTATGATAAGACATATTTTCACATTTGTCATGCCTAGGAGTTTGGGCCAATTAGGATGTGAGGGCATGGATGGAGAAGAGATGTCAAGTTATTTGTACTGAGCTAGAGAGAAAATTTTCTATAAAAATGAGTGTGGTGTTCTCATAAGGCATAAAATCACCAAGAAAAAATAGTTCTCTCAGCTAGTGTACCTACACTACATAGAAACTCTAGGATTTGAGCCCAAATATGAGTTTATCATTTTCCTAGTTCTTAAGGCCCATTCATATTAGGATTATCAATATTAAATATTATTTAAAAGGGCTTACAAAAGGTTTGCAGCTAATAGTGTGCCTTGTAATTTTACAAACTAAAACCATGCCCTAAAGTTATTAAACTATGTTCACTATGTGCCATGAAATTTTATTGTAATGGCAAACAATGAAGCCCCCTATTTTAGCAAACATCCCTATCACAAAGTAAAAATGCATAAATATACATCATTCATAGGACAATATACATGTAAATTTAAGTTATTAGCAAAGTAATAATCCCTGTAGTTTAGGATCTTAGTAGGGAACTTTGGGGTCTATTTCAACAACCTCCTTAATGATGCTTTTAAACTATTCAAATGAGCTCTACTCTCTTGTTACCCAATAAAAGTTTTTAAAGGCCCAGTTTCCATTCCTTATTCTTCATCACCAATCTACATGCATTACATACCATATCAATCATCTAGAAAACCTATGCATTCATAAAATCATAGTTGTAGATTTATGGAATAAAAAAATTACATGGAAGTTAGAGTTAGGAGTGTTTTTTAGATTGTTGATAACATGATTGAGAATGTTGATGAAATGGGTAGTGCCTATGCCAAGTCCTATCAAAAGCATCACTTGGTATTTACTATAATATTATGCTTCTGAGCCATAAGGACTGCTAGTGTATAATTTGGAGAATATATAATAACACACAAATTTTAATGTATGTGGACTCTAGCCATCTCAAATTTATTACAACAATAAGAAATTATATGTTCCCTAACTTAGCATGGTGAAAATTTATTTTCTATAATCACATAGTTTGTTTTTGTTGAGTGCCTACAAATGTAACGTAAGAGGAGTGATATACTTGTATGTAGGTATAGTTAACTAGTTAATCATTTCAAAACACATGATGATAATGCATACAATGTAAAAAATGAATCCCCTATTTCAATAAACATCCGTGCTTCTTGTGGTCACCATGATTTTGTATCCGATGTTAATCCCACTTAGAAGTCTGAGTTTTAATTTTAGGGGTTTGTTGAATCTCAAACCCTCTTCTAAAAAAATAACAAGGCTAATTTATAGTAGGATTATAAACAGTAAATATTATTTCAAAGTTATTACAAAATGTTTGTAGTTAATAGTGTGCCCTACAATTTTACAAACTAAAACTATGCCCTAAAGTTGTTAAACTATGCTCGTTGTGTGGCCTATAATTTTACTTTAAAGGTTTTGATATTGTAATAGGATTTGAGAACCAATTCAATAATATTATACATGTTCAATGTTGATCTAATTGCATTAGTTCAATCCCCTATTCCCTATAAGATAATACATTAAATGATTGTCTTTAACTTGCATCCTTAAATAGTTTAGTTGATTATGTGATATTGAGTTTGTAGCATGTTTATTTTACATTTTTTGATCCATTTATAAAAATATTTAGTATCGATAATGAAAAACATTTGACCATTATATAGACTAATGCCTATTTAATGAATAAGTAAGACTAGTAAGACTATTCAATAATAGTAATATTGCATTTTTATAAAAGTGTAGAAGACAAATATGAAATTACGCAGTTATAAGAAGATAAAAAATGCCTTTTATTTATTGAAATTCTTGGATATGATTTTCCCTTGTGGTATTTACATCACTTTATAAATATATGTTCAAAATATGAGTTAACATTACTACTTTGTGTAGACATCAAAAATACACACACCGTAATTCTAAATGTCGTTACATCCTTGGACTGCCTTAGGACCCCCTTGGGAACAATTTGGCCCTTTGATCCCTAACTAAGCCTAACCATGGTTAGTTTGACCAACTAACTAAGCCCACCCTTTAACCACCTTTTTACCTTCGCCATTGACCATCAATGGTCAGGATGACCATTAACACTTACATGCAAAACACTCCACCTTGATTTTTTAAAATTAACTTATCTAAATCCATGTACGATCCATTGCATGTAGGAGTTATAATTAGAAGGCCCATTTAATGTCTTGTTGCACCTCTCCTTCCTTGCTTATAAGAAGAGAGGAGCATGAAGTGAAAATGGGCTGATCAACAAATATCAAGAGCTTTTCCATCCCGAACTTTCTTTTTTAGGTGTTCTTCTAATAATCTAGTGATCAAACCATCACGATAGAGAGCCAACTTATCGCTACCCTCGGTCGACAATCAAGTACTATTAATCTACCAGAATCATTCCAATCTCTATCAATGAGCCAACCACCTCAACCACTCATCTGATCAATCTTATGCAAGCTAAGTATTTATTTTCTAGTATTCAATTACTTTATTTGTATTTTACAATCAGCCCAGCACAAGCCAACCTCCTAGAATTTCTTTATCAAGCATTTCTTGTGTTCAATTTTAGTAGCTTTTGATTATTGATACAAGTACTTTATCATTTTGTTTATAAACTTACTTGTTTAAAACATGTGGATTGACAGCCCCCAAAGAAGTTGTTTTCAGGATCTATTTACCGCTAGGCAATCTAGCTATTTATCTAACCAACCATTTGCTTTAGTGTTGTTTTATTTATAGTTCATCCTCCCAAGCTAAATATGAGATCTTCAAAATCATCTGATTTAATTCATGCACAACCAAATAAGTTTTTCAACCATACCCACATTTAGTTTCTTCTTCTTCCTTTCTCAAAATACAAGATAAAATTCCCTAAAACTTTCTAGCACACCTGGTGGGACCCTTGATTCTCTACTTTAGTTTCTCTTGTTTACATCTATATTCTCTTCTCTCTATTCTATGCTCATAATTGACATCAAAATTTATTATGGACTTAAAATTTATTGCATACATCGATTGCTTTCAAGTTTAGCTCACATAGTTTAAATTAAGTAAAGTAATCCTATCATATCATCACTTTTATTACACACACTAAACCAAACCACCTATATCAATCAAACATCAAACAAACTTGAAACAAGGCCTGACTAGGATTTCATCACCTAGCGGTCACCTTACCCTTTCTTAGTGATCCTACTTGGAGGTCATTACCAAGGGGGGAAACACCTCATCTCTCCGATTGAGTATAAACTCTAAAAAATAGTATATATTGGCTAAGCACCCAATACCCTTATCGTTGTAGTGTGTGAAGTGAGGGAGTAGGCCCCAATATCAAGCCACATATTAATTTCCAATATAGATTCTTTTTGAGAGTCTTAACAATTTAAAACTAACCATAAACTTCTTTTCTAGTACCCACTCTACAAGCCAATTTCAGTCACACAATTTCTTGAAAGTGTAAGGCATAAGCCAAAAGAGAGACTAAAAAGGAACCTTTAGGACTTAACATAATTTTTAGAGTGTGATTGCTTCCCTTGATCATTTCTTATCTTTTCTCTATTTGAGTGGTGAGATTGTTTGTGTATTCTCTTTCCCTTACCTTGGATGGTTCTAACTTGCTAGTAGCGAAGGAATCTAGCAGAACAAAACCCATCACTGAACCAATCCACCCTTTCTACCCCCTCATCCATGGAGTATGTTTCTGAACTAAAAAAACTCTTCTTATCCTTTAGGAAGTCCTTCCTTCCCTCAAAAAGTTACCTAAGGAGATACAGACTTTGCCACCTTTTTGGATAACAATCAAGTGGCCCTTCAGCATTATCTTAACACTATGCCTCATCATGCCCCTACTTTGGTTCCACCTATGGACCCAACTTATGGAATACCTTCTCACCTTATGGGAAACACTTCTATTACCACAATCACCACCCAACCATTGACTACCCAAGCTTCCTCATCTACCAATAACCCATTTTATACTATTGTGGTAAACCAACATGTCCAACTTACAAACACCCTTATACCTTCCACCCCCACCAATAAATCCTCTACCTTAGGAGTAACCCAACCAATATCCACCTACACTCCCCTCACTATGGGATTGCCTACCTCTAGCATTACCAACCCTCTATTGGCTGCCCCTAATCCACTAAGCACTACCCCACTTCAAAATCTTGTGGTGTATATACCTTCTACCTTACCACCCATCAGCACAAAGGTCACTACCCTTCCTTTGATCACCAACCTAACCACCACTCCCACCCAATAGGTGCCCATTGCACCAAACTTGGGTTACATCCCTAACCCACAAAGGCATGTACATCTACCTACTACCCAACCACCTACCCCTATATAGCATCCACCTAACCACCTGTGTCCATGTATTAATATGTGGTCGCTCCTCAACCTCCTACCAATTATTAGTATGTTACCTAACCACGAAAACACTACACACCTTACAACCTTTTGAGTGCATAACCCCAAGCAGACCAAATGAAGATGCTCATGGATAAAATGACTACCTTAGAGTCATCTATTTTTAGAGCTCACAACATCTTATCATATGATCATATTTGTAATGAACCCATCCACCCATCTGTCCATATCAGACAATATCCTCCTTAGTGGGAGCTCCCCAGGTTCACAAAGTTTCAGAGTAAAGAGGATCCCTAACATCACCTCAGGGCATTTAGGCATGCATTTTACTTGATTTATTATGATGATGCCCTCCTTCTTTGTACCTTATCTATGTCTATGGCTGATCCAACCTTAGATTGGTATAGTGTCATAACCAAACACTCTTTTTTCTCCTTCACCCAGTTGGGCCAAACTTTCTTGGATCAATTTTTGATAAATATCTCCAAGAAAGTTTCCATCACTAACCTTTATTCTATTCAATAATTTGATGATGAATCTATTGCTAATTTTGTAGCTCATTGGAGGATCCTAATCAATCAACTTTCCTTCTCTATATCACAACCCAAACTGATAGAAATTTGTGCTTGGGCATGTGCCAAGCACATCTCCTCTACACTGCATGTCTAGAGCTTCATAAATTTTGATGAAGATTTTACCATGGCACACAAGATATAAAATAGATCCATCGATGAAGGAAAGCTAAAGTTGAAAAACAAGAACTCTACTTATAAAATGAATAAGGCCTCTTCCTCCAAACCAAACAACCAGACCAATATCAATGGCAAGAGCAAGGGAACTATGAATGCGGTTGTCCTTAAAACCAATACTCCACCATCTATCAACCAACCAAATTCCTCTAGTTCCTCAAAGAAAAACACAAGGAACCAAAACTAGAAAAACCAAAAGCAATTTAATCCACTTGTAGAATCTTATGATTTAATCCTAGAGAAATTACTTAAGGCCAACATCATAAAACTTCCTCCTATCAAATCCCCTCAACAATTTGATTGTTCTCATCCTGTACCTAGATATTACAATGAGAATGACTTGTGTGATTTCCATCAAGTATTCGAGCATGATGTTAGTAGGTGTAATACCTTCAAGAGCATTATCCAATCTCTCATTGACAAGAGGGAGCTTGTATTGGATAACCCCAATGCACCTCACAACCAAGCCCTTGACATTTGTAGGCAACCTTTTCCTAATCATGGACCTACCAAAAATGAGAGCAACAACATTGAGTGTTTTCATGATGCCCATATTGTCAATATGATTCTTAACATGCTCATTACTAAAGAACCTACCACCCAATCTACATGTTCTTTGCCCTCTCCTCTTATTGAGGTAGTGGAGTTACCTTATCCTCTTTTGGAGACCCAAATTGAAGAGCCTTAATCACCCAACCAAAAACCTTGGCACCTTCCCTATGAAGAGCCTTAATCACCCATCTGTGAAAGTGAATCTTACCTCACCAAACCCAACAACCAACCATAAAACTAAATTGACAAAGGAAGTAAAGCCAACAAAAGGCCAGAGGGCCAAACTTATACCTCCCTCAACCTTTCCCTCTATCTTTGGGCCTCATCCCTCCACTTTGATCAGGAAGATAATTGTCTCAACCAAAACCTAACTAGCATTGTTGGTTACACCAGTGCACTTGCTTCCAAACACACCTATCTTTATCGAGCCATCAATAACCAAACTACCTACCCTAAAACCTCTTACCTTCAACCTATCAACATTTGCCTTACCAAAACCCAAACCATCAGCTAAGGTCACTACCTTACCCAAACCTCTTACCACCAATCCCATTGCCAAAAAGACTTCCATCCCACCAACAAAGACCAAAACCTATAAAATTACTTCACCCTTAGCTGAATCCTACTCAACTATTTTTCAAAGGTTATTTAAAACTTCTCTCTTGACCATACTCACTATCAGGATGTTTGACCCTCTTGGTCCAAAACTAGGTTGGTATAATGACCACCAAGTGTGATCCTATCATAGGACACTAGGGCATGAGACAAAGAGCTACAAAGCTTTCCACACCATTATCCATCATCTCTATGATGAGGATGATATATTAATAGAGGAACCTCCCACAGGACCATTACCAATCCAACAACCAACAACCATTACCCAATGCTTACCTACTCCCCCACTCTCACCTCAGAGTAATGAGGAACCAATCCAATCTCCTACCCCAACTTTTACCTCTATCCATATTATCCATGTGGTCACATGATCATACGCCTAACAAAAGGATAAGAGGAAGGCATAAGTATCCATTCCATGGACATGCCCATCTTCCACCTCCCACCCAAGTCAAAATCAAACACCTTCACCTTCAACCAAACCCAAGATATCTATCTTAAGTACCTCCCAATCCAACCCTTTTGAATCAATCAATAAAGTGGTGCTCAAATAACTTCACCATACCCTAGCAAATATGAGCCTATATGAGTTGATTTATACTCCACCTCATCATCATAAGTAATGATAAATGCATTGCAATAAATAGAGGTCCAACTTGAAGACCCTCAACCTTTGTCAGCCTTTGTCAGTGCTCTCTAAATTTACAACCTTGTCACCTTCAAGGATTTATAAATGCCTTCTATCTATCCTGACGACCCAAACCCCCTTCTCTTTAATATTACTTACATCAACCAAACCTACATCAAATGGGTTATGATTGATGGGGGAGACAATATTAATATCATCTCCTCCTATGCCTATAACCAACTCAACCTACTAGATAATGTCATGTCCAAAACCTTGACTATCTTCTTATCATTCAATGATAACATGGCCACTACCCTAGGAACTGTTATCCTTCATATCCATTTAGGACCCCACACACTCCCTAAACTCTTATATGTAGTGGAAGGTGAGTTTCAATACAATGTTTTTCTAAGATGACCTTGGATCTGCTTCATGGGTTGTGTCCCCTCTACCCTTCACCATGGTATTGAATTTGAGCATGAAGGTTAGGTTGTCACTATACAAACTGACCCAATCCCGTTTTCATCATGTAACATGACTTATTGACCCAAAGACCCCATCCTACCTCCATCTAGCACACCCTCATCAGTGAAAAATAATCCCTCAAACATGAAAGAGGAATTCATACCTTATTCTACCAATAAGGCATCGACTAGCTCATCCATCCCCTCCGATCAGATCCCCACCTCAGACCACTTAGAATCCACATTAAAACATCTTTCACTTAGGGAATATCACCTCCTTGCCCTTGACACTTTCCCTACTCCCCAAGAGTATGATAAACTTGACCACTAACCTAGGTATGACCCTAACATCATGGCCATTATTCCCTTTTGACCTTTACATTATCAAACCCATTTCATCTATGGGGGACTCGATAAACCACTTGATGCTTCTACCACCTCCTCTTCACCTTAACCATTCACCTTGAGCTTCTCCTATCTAAACAAATTGAGTTTTGCCAAGACATACCTCCACAGGTGTGCTTGGAAAGGATTTGGTCTTAGATGATATGAATAAGACCCACATGAGTTGATTTCCATTGAGATTAGAAAGCCTCATGAGATACATGGCCTTAGTTTCATTCTACCCACCAAAATGTAAACCAAACCACCTATCATGACATACATTGAGGAAGACATCCCTTCCTCACCAATCCCTTCTCTACCTGGGAGTGAGGATGAGGACATCATTCCCCCTAAATTTTTTTTAACATGATCAAACTTGGACCCTTGAATTAACAAAAAGTAGGGCTAACTATAACGAACCCTTTGACCCATCCTGAGATGATAGGAGATGACTCCCCTACCATTAATACCATTTAATGCTAGGATGATAATTCCATTCTCACCTACCTTAATGCCTCAAATTAATCCATCCACAAATCCCTTCCTTTTTAGACTTTGACCATGTTGAATGAATCCACCATGGATATCAACTTGGGCACTCTAAACAACCCTTGCATTGTCAAAATTGGCCAATCACTAAATGCTCAGGAACTTCAGGACTTCCCCTCCTTCCTCTAAGACCAAAGCATAGCTTTTGATTGGTCTTATAGTTATATGCCAATAATTTACCCTACCATTACCACCCATAACATAGTCACCAACTATGATTCCAAACTTGTCAAGCAAAAATTTTGGTGCATGCACCCTCACATAGCCCTTCTTGTCAAAGAAGAGCTTCAGTGTCTCCTATTGGTGAATTTCATTCAACCCATTGACTATCCCCAATGGGTTTTGAATATTGTGCCTATCATCAAAGCCACAAGGGGATTACACATTTAAATGGACTTTTGTTACCTCAACCTCACTTGCCCCAAAGACAAATTTCCTCTACCAAGCATCAACTAGCTAGTTGATCTTACAGCTAGCCATGAGATTTTATCTCTCATGGACATATTCTTAGGTTAAAATAAAATCTTAATTTCCCTTGAAGATAAACACAAAATTGAATTTATCATCCCATGGGGGACTTGATGCTATAGAGTCATGCCTTTCAAACTAAATAATGTCGGTGCAACCTACCAACATGCCATGACTTATATGTTTCATGACTTTATCCATAAGATTGTCGAAGACTATGTGGATAAACTTTTTTGGAAATATAAATATCTTAAGGATCATTTGACCATTCTCAAGATTATCTTTGAGTGAATAATCCATTACCATGTCTTCTTAACCCCAAGAAGTGCATTTTATAAGTCTTGTCAGGAAAGCTTCTTGGCTTTATTATCTCCCTTCAGAGAATAAAAGTTGATCTGGACAAAACCAAAACCATCCTTGACATGCTTCCTCTAATCAACCTTAAGTAAATTCATAGTTTGTAGGGGAAGCTCCAATCCATCCATCAATTTATCTCCCAACTTTTAGACTAATGCCAACCCTTCCACCACCTTCTGAAGAAGGGTGTGTCTTTCAAGTGTAATAGTGACTATTAAAAGGCCTTTGATTCACTCAAAAAAGTACATGTTGTCTCCACATATCCTCACCCCTCCCAAGTATGACCAAACTTTCTACCTTTATATCTCCACCATTAAGCACTCCCTAGGGTCAATGCTTGCTCATCAAGATGAACAACATAGAGAGCAAGCTATCTACTATATCAATCACATGCTTGTAGAGTATAAGACTCGGTACACCCATACCAACAAACTTTACTTAGATTTAGTATTTATGGCCACTAAACTTCACCACTACCTTCTTAACCATAAAACCAATGTCATAACCAATACTGACCCACTCAAGTATATGCACTATAAGGCATACCAAAACCAATTTATGGCCAAGTGGATCATTCTCTTAGCAGAGTTTGATCTTTAGTTCCTTTAGCAAAAGTTAATTAAAATGTAAGTCATTGCTGACCAATTGGCCAAAGCACCACTAGTAGACAACCAACCTCCTCCTCTTAAGTTCCCTGGTAAGTTCATCATGACCCTCTCTTAGGTGGACTTCACCTATTAGGGAACCATGTTCTTTGATGGATCTAAGTGTCAACATGGTGGGGGAGCTAGTATCATCTTCATCCCCTTTGATAGTGAACCTCTTCCTTTTTCTGCAAAGCTTGACTTTGAATGTACCAACAATATGGCTAAGTACACATCCCTAGTGATAAACCTTCATATCGCATTAGCCTTGAGAGTCAAAATAATCAAATATATTTGGTAAATCCCAAATTTTGGTCAATAAAATAAATGGTTCTTACTAGTGTAAGAAAGATGTTTTGTAATAGTAAAAACAACTAATTGATGATCGCTTAGCATTATTTGAACACTACCACATCTAGTCAACCCCATGATCTACTAATAAGTTCACCGATACCATGGCTTCTCTTACCTTTCAAATTTAATCTGTACCCTCTGACTCCAAAATATTTTTCATTATCCATAGACTTACCCAACCTTCCTATGTCAAACTAGATTCTCCCACCATCTTCAATTTGGAGGAAACTAAACCTAACCTTTGGTATCAACAGACCTTCAACTATCTCAACCTTGCCATTATTCCTTCTGGTGTTTCCTAAAATGCTCAAAGAGCATTTATCTAGATTACCTCACATTATACCATTATAGAAGGAATTATTTATAAATGTGGCTTTGATGGTCTCCTCTTCCGTTACCTATGTAGTCATGAAGCCTCTCACGCTATCAAGGAAACACACGATGTTATTTGTGGGGCACACTTTATTGGCCTCACTATAAATAAATGCATCCTTCACCTTAGATATTTATGGCCTACTCTTAATCAAGACTATTGTGATCATGTGAAAAAGTATTTTAAGTGTCAACAACATGCTAACTTGCATCATATACCTAGCCATAGTATTCACATTTCTACTGACTTTTAGCCCTTCTCATGGGGTCTAGACCTTATTGGTGAAATTAACCCCCATTCTTCATAATAGAACCATTATATCATCATTGTGACTAAATATTTTACCAAATGGGTAAAGGCTATTCCTCTAGTCTCAACCAAAGTGAAAAATATCATCGACTTTATCAACCATCACATCATCTACCGCTTTGGTGTTCCTCATAAAATTATCACCAACAATGGTAAATATTTTAAGAACAAGCAAGTCCAAGGTCTTTATGATGCATTCAAGATTAAGTTAAGTTTATCCTTGCCCTATCATCCTCAAGAGAATGGATAGGCCAAGGCCCCTAACAAAACTCTTAACAACATGCTCACTCAAATGGTCAATGCATTTAGTCAGGATTGGCATTTACACATCCTGTTCACCTTATGGGCATATTGCACTAGCATTCAAACCCCTATGGGTGTGATACATTTTTTTCTTATGTTTGAATCAAAGGCAATCTTACCTCTCAAAGTACAAATCCCATCTCTTCTTATATCTCTACAATATCTAATGACTAAGGATGATTATCATCAACACCTTTTAACCTAGCTTGAACTACTTGATGAGCATCATTTAGCCACCCTTACTCATCTTCATGTCTATCAAGAGCACGTCAAATGTGCATATAAAAAAAACCTTAAAGTGCAATAATTCAACATCAGATACCTCATCCTAAAGGAAAATTAGCATGTCATAAATATAGAGAAAAGCAAATGGGGCAAGTTTACTTTCAATTGGCCTAGACCTTATATCATAACCCACATGTATGGATTATGAGCTTATTGATTGTCCTCTCTTAAAGGAAATCTATAACTTGAGCCCATAAATAATTCACACTTGCATCCTTTCTTTTGTTAAAAAGGATCAAAATCACCTTTTGTCTAACTTAAGCTCATCCGTTGCTTACAAACCACATTCATCTCCCTATATTAGGAATAACCAATTAAAATAGAATCATGTGATTATCCATCACAATTATATCCTAATCTTGAATAATGGGTAAAATGGCTCTACCCATGGTATAATTCTCATGATGATTTCCACCCCTTTCTAGGATGGATTCCCATGATCGTTGTCACCTATACCTCTTTACACATAATCAACCTTCTTGTGTTTTTAGTTTTGCCTTCACAAAGGTGAACCCTTTAAGCCTTATTAAGAATGTCTATGTCAATCAAAATCAAACAAAATAAAAAATCAAAACGCCTACCAATAGTACTCATGGGTCATTCCTAGCATTTGTAGACTGCTTCCTTGAAGGATAGATGTCAAAAACATATTTAAAATTTCTCAACATAATATGGACTACTTCCTTGAAGGACAACTATCAAAAATATTAGACAAAGCACACAAACATAGACCACTCCCTTGAAGGATGGATGAGTAAAAATTTTATCAAAAAAAGTTATTTCTTGGAAACTTCTCACATTGATCAACTTCCCCAACCCCCAAGAAACAACAACAAAAGTCAAAAGACCCATTATCAAGCAAAGACAAAAACACAATAATTTTGAAAGCTACAATCAGCTATCATAAATAAACTAATTTTGAAAGATGCAATTTTCTCTCATAAGCAAACTAATTTTGAAATCAGCAATCGGCTCTCATAAGTAGACTTCTCACATTGATCATTTTACAACTTTTATGACATAGACTTGTTTATATTGACTCTTTAGAAACCTACAAAAGAGGCATGCTGGTCTCAAAATAAGGTTCCACCTTTCATCCATCTCTCCTTTATACACTATAAGCAAGTGATTTTGAGCTTACTTAACATTATGTGAGCATGACACCTTTTGAACCAATTAACGAATGCTAATACAAAGAATTTGAAGGGCTTATGTTCCTTAAGCCATTCCAACTTTGGTTTTTTTTTAATTCCTTGTCAAAGAAGAAGCATCGTGCCTTCTTCTTATCCTCTTGTAACTGATTGATATTTTCACTAAATACATTTGTCTCTTGATAACATACTTTGTTCTCACATTTAGTTTTGTTAATTAAATTGATTCATGTGCTTTACCCTAAGTAGAATAATAACAACCTTAATCATCACATCATATCAATCTGTGTCATAAGTAAATGCATAACCATAATCATAACCATCACAGGCGTAATAACATCATAGCATCCATGAACAATAAATCAACCAACCATTTTCCACCACATGTCTATATCTAAATAATAAAGCATATACTCGTTAAAATTTAGCATGTCCTAAAGTATAACCATAAATAAAATCCATCGTATGCCTAGCTAGATGAGTCTCAATTAGTATCTAATATCAATATAACAAGAACATAATCAATATAAACATTACATCATCCCATAACATCAAACTATAGACCATGAGCAATGAGCAATATATAATGATCATATATATAAATTGTGAGTCTAAGATCATAATGTATGCAACAAAGATACATGTCTCTCTCTCAAAATGTATATCTCACTGCATCAAGTCATAGGTCAGAATCAAAATGATATATAATAGCATAATATAATATATGTGAACTATGTCATAGTTATGCCCCTACGGCACCACTATCTCCTAGAGCACTACTATATCTTAGTGCATATCCCCTTATAGTACATATTTTTCCACCTATATACATTTCCCATTGATCTAGTGTCACCATAATGACACCACCTACCAAAATCACTCCGTACTCACCCCATCATGGGCCATCAAGATAGCACATTAAGACTATAGCCTCATAGTACCATAACTCCTCCATTGTGGCTAGGTATCATGTCATGGGGATGGTTATAGGTGGTCCTATAGATTCCATGACTCCTCCTCCTGTCTACCTCAAGGAGTCCCTCTCCTATGTAACTAAGGCTAGTGAAGATCTAGCCTGGTCCTTATCAGTTGTAAGAGTAACAACCTGACCCTATAAGGTATCCACCTGACTTTGTAGTGTTATGACCTATGTATGTGTTACATCTAGCACCACTCTTGCCTATGCATCTAGGGCACCTCCTTGTGCACGTGCCCTTTGGTCCCATCTCCTAGATGGGTCAATATCCATCAACCTCCTACCATTATCATCCCCACCAAAATCCACTGCTACATATAGAAATTGATACCATGCAGGGTACCCATTAATAAAACTTGCATTGTCAATCACTGGCCTCATGGAAAACTCCTCGTGATCAAGTAATGTCTATACTAGATGTGTCTCTATTAATAATATCTCAACATCTTCCCACTTATACCTAGAAAATGTGCTTGGAATACCCTATACTAGGCCAAACTACCTCCTAACCTTGTCAAATGGGATGAGCTCCACCTCTCCATTCCTATGATCGAGGATCCACCTGTAACTCTATAAGGAGAGAGTATATCTCCTATACCCAACCCACTTTGGGAACCCAAGATATAGTCTCTAGATAATGTCTCCAATCACTAGTGTACCTAAATCACTCATGAATCAATCAACATCATGGGATCTTCCTCCTACACTTGAAGTGGTAATGTTACCTTTCCATTACATAAAACCAACTAAAAAATCTATTTTAGTGTATCTTTCCCATGGAATCCCCACTATCCTCAACACTTAGATGTGTTTGTAAACCTAGCAGTGATGAACTAGATCGACACTGATGCCATATCTCCTATGGACCTTGAAACCCCAAAACTCCATGTATATCTATACTAAAAGCATAGGTACTCATCCAAATATTATTTTCCCCAAAAATATCTCAACTAATACCCCTAGTATCAATTATGGGAATCTTCCACTACTTGAATCGAGAAGGGTAAAGCCAAAATGACCATCATCATCATCATGGTCATAAGTCTCCTCTAGCCTGTTACCCTCTAATATAGTGTATTGTATATAAACCCCTCAGAATTCCATCTGAAATGATCACCATCATATCCCTACATTAGCTCTAATAAATCATCTTGTTCTTCTTGCTCTATATGTTAAATTGGATCACCCCATAAGGGAAACCATGTAATCATGAGCACATCCTCTGACAAGATATTCATCTCACCAGTTGGTAGGAGGAAAGTTTTTTTGGTTGGATCCCATATCTCAATGAGGTCCATGATCATGGATGTATTACATGGCATGTGCTATTAGTGTCACATCACTCGTAGCCTGACCTCCTCCATGTGAGCCCAATCAACTGGGGTCATCCCCTATTGAACCTTTGTGAAAATGCATGACACTCGATCACACATCTATATCTACTCTCACACCTACAAGAAATTAGTAGAAAAAAAACTTAATCATATATACTATTGTTGCCTACAAACTAAGTGCCTTCACCTTACCTAACCTTACCCATTTGACCATTTATTCAACTCTTAACTACCAAACCTAACATTTAAACCCACCAAATCTACCACTTAACCTATAGGTCAACCTATACAAAACAATTAACACCTATGATTCCTTACAACACTTTAAACATTTTTAAAAGCCTATTTTGTACTAGGTGATCACCGATGGTCATTGTGACTGCCAACATTCAGGTAGGGGATTTACCCTGGATTGTTGACTTTCGATGGTTAGGGTGACTATTAACAGTCACTGAGTGTGACTACAGTGAAAATTTCCCAAAACCCTATCCAACATAAAAATAAGCTACCATTTTTCTACCAAATCCTACCAATCCTACCCCCATCCTACCCCTAACTAGCCTACCTTCCCAAAATTACACATCATTTACCTAATTTTACCAAATTCTAACAAAGACCTACCTAGCAACACTTAAGAAAAACCCATGTGTATCCCCAACAATCAAGCAGATAATTACAAAACTAATTACAATGTCAATTCCAAAACTACCGTATCAATTTAAGGATGCCCCCTACCTCATTCCTTGACTATCATCAAGGAAGAATCTTGGGACCCCCTATTCGACCATATCCATGTTCATGCTACATCCTTACTCGATCACTCTTGGTTAACCTCATCCACCTCAATAGTCTCACCCACTAACAAGCACTCACTGTCCATAAACTTTTCCCAAGTGCGACAAATGGCTAGACTTCCAAGTCAAAATAGGTGCAATGAGGCAAATGAATCTCTTTTTTCTTTTTGACCATGGTGCTTTTAGTGTTTGACCTTGACCATCGATAGTTAAGGTGACCACTGATGATCACCTTTAGACCCCTTGACTGTTGATGGTCAAGTTATGGACACATTTTTCATTTTTGCCTCAAATATGAATTTTTTAGCAAACCTTAGCAAGCAACCACCTATGGAGACTACCTTCTCTACCCAATCTGACCACCTCATCATCTTGCTATTGGTCTATTTCAGCCCAACTAGCATAAATTTTAAGACCACTTTTGCCTAGTCCTTTAACTGTAGAGACAACATTTGCCATGTTGACCACTTTTTGAACTTGCACCACTTCATGCTTACCAAACCTACTTTTGTCTTTTTGTGAGTACTTCCTACCTTGGATACCCATGACATCACTTGACCAATTTGTGTTTTCACTGGGAGCACTTCTTGCCTTGGATACCCATAGAACCACATACATTGCCTGGGAGACTTGAATTTATGAGTGTATCCAGATACTGTGCCTAAATGTTATCATGTGATCCACTTGTCACTTCTCTTTCTAGCACTAAACTTTATTTTTACTAGCTATGATAACCTAGTCTATGCATGATCTTGGCTATCACACTTTTTTTCATACTTTGTGTACTTGTTTACACTTTAGTTCCCAACCTACCACCCAACTTTATGATGTCTACCTTTGTCATCACCTTCAACCACCTTATCAAACCCATACCTAATTCTATTTTACCCCATCGATTCTTGATTTGAGGGAGAACACCTCCTTTCATACTCAGGGTAACCTAACCTTTGACCAATAATCTATTTTTGTTTTGCAAATTATTGATTCAAAGTCACATAACAAAAGGGGTAAAATGTAAACACTAGAAATCTGAACACTATAATTTTGAATATTGAAACACCCTAGACCACCTTAGGACCCCCTTGGGACCAATTTGGCCCTTTGACCCCTAACTGAGCCTAACTATGGTTAGTTTGACCAATTGACTAAGCCCACCCTTTAACCACCTTTTTACTTTGGCCCTTGATTGTCGATGGTCAGGATGACCACTGACAGTCACCTTGATCATCAATGGTCAAGGTCCATCATCCCAAAAACTTACATGCAAAACACTCCACCTTATTTTTATAAAATTAATTTATCTAAATCCATGTGTGAGCTATTGCATGTACGAGTTATAATTAGAAGGCCCAATTAACATCTTTTGCACTTCTCCTTCCTTGCCTATAATAATAAAGGAGTAGGAAGTGAAAATGGGCTGATCCATAACTATCAAGAACTTTTGCATCTAGAGATTTCTTTTGTAGGTGTTCTTCCAACAATCTAGTGATCCAACCATCATGATAGAGAGCCAACTTGCCACCACCTCTCGATCGATAGCCAAGTACCATTATTCTATTAGAAACATGCCAGACTCTATCAATGAACTAACCACCTCAACCAATCATCTGATCAATATTATGTAAGCTAAGTATTTGTTTCTAGTATTCAATTACTTTATTTTTATTTTGTAATCATCCCATCATAAGACAACCTCCTAAAATTACCTTCTAGAATCTCATAAATTAGTCTATTTATCAGCCCAAGCTTACACATAGTAACTACCAATGGTTGTCTCAATCGCCAATGGTCTTTCCAACCATTGATGGTCACTTTGACCATTGATGGTCACATCAACCACCGATGGTCACTATGGTATAAAATAATAGCAATTTATTTTCACCCTCTTACCCTCAACCAAATCTAACTTTTTATGTCCCTACTTGTTCATAGAACCCTATCCTATTTTTTCAAGCACACATGGTCTATTTGGCATTAGTATTGACTTGCTTATTGCTATATTAGTCATTTGTAGCCTATTTCTTTATCAAACATTTCCTATGCTCAATTTCAGTATCTCTTGATTATTGATGCAAGTACTGTATCATTTTATTTATAAACTTAATTGTTTAAAATGTGTGGATTGATAGCCCCTGAGGAAGCTCTTGCTTTCAGGATCTAGCTAGTGTTAGGGAATCGACCCAGCTATCTATTTAATCAACTATTTGCTTAAGTGTTTTCTTATTTGTAGGCCATCCTCCCAAGCTAAAGAGGAGCTCTTCATAATCATCTAATTCAATGTGCATACAACCAAAGAAGTTTTTCAACCATACCTGCATTTAGTTTCTTCTTCTTCCTTTCTCAAAATACAAACTAAAATTCACTGAAACACTTTGATCATAACTATGAATAATTTTTTTACTTTGATAATCAAATAAATATCAAGGAAAATATAATGATAATGGGTTAACAAAAAATGAAGGTTATCTTTTGAATATATTTTCTCCCAAATGCAACTTTTATAATTATGCTAACATTATTACTCATTTTATTTGTTCTGTATATTTTTTAAAATTATTCATTATGTTGTTTATGGCCCATGGATATCATATATTAAATCTTAAGTTCTGTGATATGATATAGTATCATGATACTTAAAATTGGTTCTATTTATTTTTCCATTACACTACTAGTTCTGAAAGTAAGCTTTTCTAAATGTCTATACTTAACAGAGTAACCACTATGATGGTTTTGCCTTCACTTGGAAACAATTTATAGTAATGATAATTTTTTCAGTTTCAGTTCTTGGTCTAGGTGTTATGCATGGGAATCAGAGATTTCAATTCTTGATTTTTAGTGAATCTTTCACTTGAGAAAATATGATTGAACTATGTTTAGAGTTTTAAGTGAAATTTATCATGAGGTATTTTTATTTTCCACCAATATTTACACTAAATTATGGCAGAATAGTTTTAAGATACACTACTTCCCTTTTATCCCAATTATGTTGATATGGTAATTTGTATTTTTGACCTTGATATTGTATGCCCTATTTCAAAATGCAAGATTAATTTCTCTTTGTATGAGTAGAAACATATAAACACAAAATGGACTTTTAATAGCTTAATATGTTTGATAATGAACTCATAATCAAATCCAATTAGAATAACATTATTTTAAAGGTCTAGATGTGTTATTTAATTTTATAGTTACATTATGTGTCTTGCTATGGTGATGGGATACATCTATATATATTTTAATTTTTTAAATTATTAAAATTAAAATTTGTTTTATATTACATGATAACACATGAGTTTCAATCAATTCCATGTTGGCATAATGAACTTTGTACATCTACATAAAACATATCTTTGATGGGGTACAATTGTACCTTATCATAGTTGTGGTCAATGTTGATCTAATTATCTGAGTTCAATGCCATGTTGCCTATAATAGGATAATGCATTGTATGATTGTCTTAACTTACATGTTTAAGTAGTTTAGTTAAAAATGTGATATTGAATTTGTAGCATGTTTATTTTACATTTTGTAATCCCTTTGAAATAATGTTTTGTATTGATAATGAACAACAATAGACCAGTATTACGACCGATAGTTCATTGGTTCTTTTCCTTCATGTAACAAGATGGATTTTTTTAGCCTTTATGTGAAGGGTATCCCTAGTGTTTAATATAATATTTAGTACTGATACTGAATGATATTATACCATTATACAAACTATTGGTTAAATGATGGTTGATTGGTTCCTTTCCTTTATGTAGAAAGAGGATAATAGTAGACCATTATACATAATATAAAGTGTATTATATAAACAAGTAAGATGT
Organism: Torreya grandis; assembly: GCA_037957365.1. NCBI lineage: Eukaryota > Viridiplantae > Streptophyta > Pinopsida > Cupressales > Taxaceae > Torreya > Torreya grandis. Next base: position 1,471,828 of record JARHVA010004153.1, read on the forward strand.
AGGGCATTATAGATATTCTAATAAAGGGTATTAAACAAGCAATGAATTTATATATAGACTCCTTTTTTGAAAGAATGTCAATAATTGATCTGTGTATGCCATTATAAAGAATGTAAAGGTTATGATTTTTCCCTTATCTCCAAGAAAATGGATAAATGTCCTTTCATCTTTGATGTGTGGCTATATAAAATTGCAGTGTGACTATATATCAAGAGGAAATTTTAAAATGAGGAAATTTTTATAATTCCCTACATCTTGCTTGTCTATATAATACCCTTTACATTTTGCATAATGGTCTAATTTTTTCCATCTTGCTACATAAATGAAAGTAACCAATGAGCCATCAGTCTATATAATGGTCTATTGTTGTCCATGTTATTACAGTTTGTAGAATGACCTGCATCTTACTAATTTGTATAATACCATTTAGATTATGTATAATGGTGTAGTGTTTTCCATCTTGCTACATAATGGTCTATTGTTGTCAATATGATTAAATGAAAGGAAATAATGAACCTCCATCTCATCATATTACAATGTTTGTGTTTGTTTAGTAATAGACATAAATACATGTAAAAGGAAAGGAACCAATGAACCTATCAAGGGGAAATTGATTGACATTTGGAGTGTAGATTGTGATTCCAAAATTTATACTTTAGGTGACATCCCTTCACAGGACTAGATGTCTATTTATTATTTTTAGTTTCATATACTTACTAAATCTCCATTATTTTATTTCTATGAAGTTTATAAAATGTCAAATCCCATTCCCCCAAGCAATTTCGTGGATTAATCAGAAAGTATTGAATATATGAATGCAAAGGTGGATGAGGACCTTAGATAATGTGAATTAAGGCATTTGAAGAGCAAGTTGGATTTATGGGAGTAATGGGAAAATGTTAGCAAATATGCAGAGGAAAACATTGAAGGAATGAAAACAACCATATCTTATCTAACAAATGATAATAAGGAGCTAAAGATTTATATTCAACATGTAAGGAAATAAAAAAAATATAGGCTCAGATGTGGATCGAGGAACAAAATGTATAATTGAGATTATATGAAATTGTTTTAAGCACTAGGGTTATTGATTTAGAAGAATAACATTATAAGAATGTAAGACAAAATAAAATTTATGAGTAAGAGATTAGAGTGTGGACAAAATTTGTAGTACATTGCATGACTTTCCCAATAATAACTCCCACCACATCCATGCTTCCTAACTCCAATGGCTAATAATGATTATAATTAGTGTATTCCTTTACTATGGTTTATTTCATTGTTTTTATTGACTTTTACATATATAGTGTCTTCCTTAACTATATATGTATATATGTGTATATATATATATATATATATATATATATATATATATATGTATGTATGTATGTATGTATGTATGTATATGTATATGTATATGTATATACATACATACATACACACACACACACACAGATATATATATATATATATATATATATATACATACATATATATATACATACATATATATACATATATATATATATACATACACATATATATATATACATACATATATATATATACATACATATATATATATACACATACATATATATACACATACATATACATACATGTAGGTGTGTATATATGTATGTATGTATGTATGTATACACACACACACACACACACATATACATACATACATACACACACACACACATAGACAGATATATATATATATATATACATATATATGTATATATATATATACATATATATATGTATATATATATATATATGTATATATATATATATGTATATGTATATATACATATATATGTATATATATATATATATGTATATGTATATATATATATATATATATATATATATAATTTCATTAAATATAGTAACATTAAGGAAATAATTTTAGTTCCAATTCAACATACAAGGTGTTACTAAATTTTGCAAATTTCATATTTTTGTGAGGCATGCATATTCATATTTTGTGAATTTCACAAACTCGAATGAAATATATATATATATATATATATATATATATATATATATATATATATATATATATATATATATATATATATATATATATATATATATATATATATATATATATATATATATATATATATATATATATATATATATATATAATTTCATTCTAGTTTGTGAAATTCACAAAATATGAATATGCATGCCTCACAAAAATATGAAATTTGCAAAATTTAGTAACACCTTGTATGTTGAATTGGTTAACTAAAATTATTTTCTTAATGTTACTTCCCTTTACTCAAATATAAAGACTTAGAGAAGATATATAAACTTTTTTAACAAAGCATGGTTTTTAGATATTGAAAACATTGTTTGTCTAAAGATCCAATTCAGAAATACTTTCAAAGAACAACATAATGATGAAATTAGTTGTGAATATTTACAAGCATTTATATTTCCATCATTTTTTATGTTTTTACACATGTTGAACATTGAAGTTTACAAGGATTCTATTACAAATAAATAACATTATTATATTTCATACCCATGGGAATTGTTTGCAAACATGAATTTATACAAATATTAATGCCAAAAATATTCCCTATATAATAGGGTAGGAATTATCTTATCCCGATGCAAAATCTATTCAACCTCGGAGATAAGCATATTATAAATGAACTATAGAAAGTTTGAATAAAAAAACTTATTTAAAAATCCTAACTACCATGAGTAATAAAACACTACTCAATTATATTTATTTTAAATGGTGAGTTAATCACCTCTTAGGCTAAAACTAATATTCCCCCCATTAATTCAAAACTATCTCAAATGAACAAGAGAGAGATTCTCTATATACATTGAATTTTTTCCATGCAAGTGCTTTATTGAAAACATTTGCACGTTGTTGATCTGTTGGTTAATATTGGAGCTAGATGTTATTGTTCTGAACATATTCATGAATAAAATGAACTTACACCTCAATGTGTTTAGTGCATTCATGAAATAATGGATTGTGAACAAGCTTCACTACTTCTTCATTATCTACATGAAGAATTTTTGGATGATTTTGTGGTAATCCAAATCCTTCAAGTATACATCTGAGTTAAATCGCTTCATAGATAACTCCCCCTGCAGTGTGATATTATAATTATATGGAGGATCTTGAAACATAATTTTTCTTCTTTCTCCCCCATGATATTGGTCCAAATCCAAAAAATAATACAAATCTTAAAGTATATTTCCTATCATCAATGTTTCTTGCATGATATGAATCTGAATATCTTATTAATAGTAAATTATCATTATGTTTATACTCTAGGCCAAAATACATGGTTCCTCTAATGTATCCTAATACCAAATTTACTACTTTTTAGTGAGAGACTTTGGGATCTTTCATGAACCTACGTAGATAACTTACAACATAACTAATGTTTGGCCTTGTATAAGTCAAGTAAATTAGACTCCCTATCAACTATCGATATAGAGTTGTATTTACTTGTGGTGATGGATTTGCTTGAGATAGTTGAAGTTTTATCTCCATAGGTGTGGCAATTGGTTTGGAAACTTCTCAAGAATTATCTTGGCATATTTGAGCTAAGATATAAATATATGATTTTATCTCTACCAAAATTTTAATTCAAGACAATAATGTAGAAGCCTGAGATCTGTCATGCCGAATGATCGATTTAAATGTTTCTTTTTTAACTCAATCATCTTCACTAAATTATAAATGGTGACTAGATTATCGATGTATATAACCATGATAACCATCTCCCCCATGGTGTTTGAGGCAGATATTCAAATCATATGGACTTATTTTGAATCCATGATTTAAGAGATGTTCATTAATTTTGATGTACCATGCCCTATGTTGACCCCTAAAATTTGTATAAGTGTTGCTCCATTTTTGGCACATAGTGAAGAGTGACCATTATCCATTTTAATGAAAGTACTAACACAACATATAAGGACCATGGTGTGGGAGGACCATGGCACATAGCTGATAGGTACAAAATTATTGTGGTGCAGAAGTCGATGGTCATAGAAGGATAATGATGTAGGAGACCTAGCATGAGAGGATCCATTTAAGAGATAATATGTCATAAAGAACCCAATAATAGAGAACTTAGAATAGAAGCTAGAGACTAGGGGAGCACATGGGAAGTAGAGCATGAGGGATGCAAGAGTAGTTAGAAGAGCAACTCAAATAGGACACTTTGACCACATTGATCAAAAGTTTTGTACCAACCTACGAGGAATAAAACACTTGGACACCAAAATGTATTATAGAATGAGGATCTAGGGGTGAAGAGACCTGAGTCTATAGGAAAAACTAATTGTAAGAGCTATAACTCTCAATTTGTTGAGAGTCTATGTGCCATCTATATATGGAAGTTAGAATTATGACACTTGGTCAGGGCAAAACAAGTATAAAAACCCTTATTGTAATCATTTGCATGATGCTCCTTTGAGGAATAGAAATAGAAACTTTGTCTTGTAATTTGGTAAGTGATTAATTTGAATTCAGTGTTTGCCATATTATGTCATGGATGATGAAATATTCTAAGTGTTGAATGATGAATGTGTTTTACTTCCAAGTCATGGGTATCTTTTTCTTTTATCACTAGTCAAGTAATGGTAATCTTAGTTATATTGGTAGTTATATCAGAGGAAACAAGGATAATAGTAGTATATCTATGGTGTTGAATGACCTTTTAAAACTTGTGATTATGAAATATGAACAAACACAAATTGTTCTTCAAAGCCTTTGGGAACTAGTCTATCACTGCATGCTTTAGGTGAGCATGTGAGACTTACCTCTCACATGAAAGGGCTAGTGTGCTAGCTTGTTGGGGGAAAGATTCAACACCAAAGTGGAAATAACTAAAAAAACCCAAAATTTTGGTTTTATTTCTGGGACTTGAAGTAATTTGAGCATAATCATGGGAAACATTTGAGCACATTATGCTAGAGAATATTGAAGAATGGGTTACCAGTGTCGAATACAAATTTTTGGTTCCATATCTTAAACCAAGAGTTTCTACATGATAGTGGGTAGATCAGAATCTCTATAGATCCCTATATGAGACTTTTTTTTTGAGGTCTTAGTTCTCTTACATTCTTGGATCTTGGCATATGCTCAAGGATGATCCTAAAAACTTGGATGGTGGCCTTAGACACTTGAATGGTAGAGGAGTTTAACATGACTTGGAGTTCCTTGGACATGAGTGCGGCTTAGTTTAAGATGAACTAAGAGCTTAGTGTGGGGTGATGTTGACCCATAAAATTTGAATAAGTATCATTCCATTTTTGGTGCATGGCATGGAGGGACCATTATCCATTTTGATGCAAGTACCGACATGACACAGAATGACCATGGTGCATCGCTGATAGGCATAGAAGTGTCATGTTATGAAAGTTGATGGGCATGGAAGGACAATGGCATATAAGACCTAACATGAGAGGACTCAGTCAAGAGATAATGTGTCACAAGGAACCTAAGAACATAGGACTCAAAAAAAAAGTAGAAGACTAGGGGAACACATGGGAAGTAGAGTGTGAGGGATGCAAGAGTAGTTAGAAGAGAAACTTAAGTAGGAAACTTTGATCCCACTAATCAAAAGTTTTTTTACCATCCCATGAGGAATGAAACACTTGGCCACTAGAATGTAGCATAGAATGAGGATCTATGGGTGTAGAGACCCAATTCTATAGAAATAACTAATTTTAAGAGCCATGAATTTCCATTTGTTGAGATTCCATGTGCCATCTATTCATGGTAGTTAGAATTATGACACTTGGTCAAGGCAAAACAAGTATAAAATCCTTTGTTGTAATCATTTGCATGATGGTCCTATGGGGAGTAGAGATAGAAACCTTGTCATGTAATTCAGTAAGTGATTAATGAGAATTTAGTGTTTTCCATATTGTGTCATGGATGATGAAATATTCTAAGTGTTGAATGATGAATGTGTTTTACTTCCAAGTCATGGATATCTTTTTCTTTTATCACTAGTTAAGTAATGGTAATCTCAGTTATATTGGTAGTTATATTAGGGACAATAAGGATGATAGTAGTATATCTATGGTGTTGAATGACCTTTTAAAACTTGTGATTACAAAAGATGAATAAACACACATTGTGCTTCAAACCCTTTGAGAACTGGTCTTTCACTGCATGCTTCAGGTTAGTACATGAGACTTACCTCTCACATGAAAGGGCCAGTACACTAACTTTTTTGGGGAAAGATTTAGTGTTGAAGTGAAAATAACTAAAAGAACCCAACACCCTAGGAGCTTGTTTAAGACCATACAATGATTTGACAAGTCTACAAACTTTATCTTCTTTTCCTAGTTTGACAAAACCTTATGGTTGAGTCATGTAGACTTTTTCCTATAAGTATCTATTAAGGAAGGCACTTTTGATGTCCATTTGATGAAATTTTTATCCAAATGTGTGGTTAGAGAAAAATCATCTTTATAGTTTTGATCTTTACTATGGGAGAAAAGTTCTTCTCATTGTCAATGTCATGTTTTTAAGCACATCCCCTTACAACTAGTCTTGCCTTGTGCTTGTTAATACTTCTATTTGCTTTGTATTTTATATTATAAATCCATTTACATCTGATTGGATTCTTCCATGTGGAAGGTCTACAAGTTTCCATGTTTTGTTCTTCATTAGTGAATTATATTCTGCATTCATGCCATCTTTCCAAGGTTTTAATTATAGAGCTTTATGAACTGAAGAAGGATCAACAAATTTAATAACTATACTCATTAAATCCAAATTGTCTTCTCCTTGAGCCATACTATGAGTCCTTGGTATAGTGGTGGATGTATCTAGAATACCATTTAATTTAGCATCTCTTATTATACTTGTATACCATTTAGGCATACATTGAGTGGTTCTAGTGGGTGGTGGAGTTGCACCATTATTCCCATCATCATTGTCATCTTCTAGTGGATTTCCATCTTATGCATTTTATATGGGACTAATTATTTTACTAGATCAACTTGTAGAAGGAGCTTATACTTCTTTATTCTTAAATAAGTCAAAATCCTTTCTAGTGTAGACTTGTCTAGTTTTTGGATCCATGAGTCTATAGGCAAGTTCTTCTTTAATATACCCTAAGAACACATACTTTTTGGATTTCATATCAAGTTTATTCCATTCCACTTTGGGAATGTGCACACTTTATTGGCATATAAAAATTTGAATATGTGTTATAGATGGCTTATTCCCTAACCAACCTTCATGTGAAATTATTCCATTAAGATATGGAGTGGGAACCCTGTTGTGTAGATATATAATAGTTTTGACTTCTCTGACCAAAATTCCTTTGTCAAGCTTGAATCATGTACCATACATCATAACATTTCCATAATACTATGCTTCCTTTGTTTCACAACTACATTTTTTTGTGGTGTATACAAAGGTGCCATTTGACAATGAATGTAATTTTATTTAAAAAACTATTTAAACTCATTACTGGTGAATTCCCCTCCTCACAATCTGAGCAGAGGGTCTTTATTTTTTGACTAGATTTTATTTCAACAACTACTTTGAATTTCATGAAAGTTTCAAAGTCTTGACTCTTTTTTTTTCACATAGTAGACCCACATTTTTATATAATAATCATCAAAAAGGAGCATGAAGTACTTAAACCCAATATGACCAGGTGTCATTGGTTTGTACATATCGATATGGACTAGATAAATTTTTCCATGGACCCAATAACTACTTTTATAAAATTGAACTCTATGTTGTTTACCTGCTAAGCAATCTTGACATTTGTTTGTACCTTTTTAAGAGGTGGAAATTATCTTACCATGTTTTAGTGGTGGAGTGTGTCAAGATGTTGAAAACTAATGTGTCCAAATATTTTGTGTCATGATTGTGTTGAGTTTTTATCTTTTGCTATGAGTGCTTGATTATTTTTGTAAACGAAATAAAGCTAAAACATATGGTTCACATTGAATGCTTGTGCAACAAGTTTTCAATTTTTTTATTTATCTCTAATCAAACACATTTTATTTTCACATTTATAATCAAAGTCAATATTTATATTTTGGTATAAGAGTTGATTGATTGATAACAAATTTTTGGTTAAACCAGGTACATAGAAAACATATGTGATTTTGTAGTTTTGTATGCCTAGGGTTAAGACAATGTTACCAATGCCTTGTACACTGTATGAGGTATCATTACCCAAAAAAACATGATTTTTGTTGGATGTGTCCTTCAAAGTGAAAAATCAATCTTTTCTACCTATCATGTGTCGAGTTTCACTTGAATCAACATACGAGATGTCACTTTGTGATGTGGATTCTTTAAAAAAATTGGTAGAATATAGGAAGTCTTTATCTTCATCATGTTCTTATTCAATAATCTTACCTTTTTTTATTTTATTCTTCTTCCAAATGCCTTTTTATTGTCCCTATGGTTTACTTTGAGATGAAGGGGATGATTTTTGGTTAGTGGGATTTTATCCATTAGAAGATCCCTTTTGGAATGTATTATACCAAAAATATTTTTACTCATGTCCCTTATGACCACAGATAAGAAATTGTTTTTTATTTATCCCCTTATTGATTCTACCAAGGAATCTATTTTAATGATGGATTTGAAGACTTGATGGGTTTCTTTCCTTTAAATGAAGTGAGAACATGTTCTTCTCCTTCTTTTTAAGTACTAAAAGACTCTTCTTGTTGCAACATATTTACAAGTTTTTCAAAACTTGGTTTTTGTTCTATGATAGTCAAAGTGGTCACAAAAATCCTATATGAGGGTGGTAAAGATCTCAAGGCAATGGGTACACGAGAGTCATCTGAAAATGTCTCACCCAAGGATTGTAATGATGCCCTTAGTTTTGCAACATGTCTAAGAAAGGCCTCAACCTTTTCATCTGATCTCAATTTCAGAGAGTGAAGTTGACTTTGTAGGTATAAATTATTGCCCTCATTTTTAGACTCATATATTATTTTGTCTTTCCCAAGATTCCTTTACATTTTTAGTTTCATGATGTTTGATTGCACTTCATCTAATACCTTGAACATTATGATAAATTTTGCCTTCTTATTAGCTTTGTCATATTTATGTTGATAGTAAATGTCTATTTCATGTTGATTTTATGTTGCATATACAGCATGCCAAATTTCCTTAATTTTTAGTTGAGTTATGACCTTTATTTTCCAAGTAGAGTAATTGTCACCTTTGAGTAACCAAGAATCTGATAGAAAGAATTTTAGAGTTTGTGCAACCATTATTAATATTGTGGGTGATGGATTGGTTCCTTATCACTCTAAGTATATAGGTATACTTTTATATATACCATCAAATTCATATACAACACATTTATATATGCATTCCCCTAATATATACCTATTAGTACTGGAAGAATCTCACCCTTTATGTATACCCATCGGTACATGAAAGAGGTGTTAATGTACATGAGAGAGTCTAGTACATGGTACTTAGAAAATATTGAAAAAGGTTCATCCAATCATTATCATATACTTATATGGAATTATTCATATGCATGCTTAACTTTTCTATATAATTGGAAATTCTACCTTTAGGATTTACATCTTTCGATTGTAGTAAACAAGTAAATAAAGGGAAGGCAATGAATGAATGTGTCTTATTTCTCCCCATTAATTTTATAGGGTTGATGTATAGACGTCATTGTTACATCTGTGTTAGTTTATGTATGATGTAACTCAAGTACACTAGTTTTACCCATAAACATGAGTCAAAGTCATCAATTACACTGAACATTGTGAATGAGTTTAAATGCTCATGATTTTATGCAATTTTTACAATAAAAAAATTTACAATTTCTTGCAATATGTAATAAAACATGGAAAATATTTTTACAAAGCACAATTTTTGTTTTTGGGCCTTTGTTTAATTCCATTTTAAATAATGATTTTTTTTCTAAATTTAGTGGAGTAACTAAGTTTTGGGATTCCACTAAAATTTCTATTTTGAGGGATTTGACCTTTGCACCTTTTGTAAATGAAAGTTTTAATAAAAGGATAACTTGTCAATTAGTTTATATGTGGTTATGTGATATTTTTATAACTAATTTCACTTTAATTTTTGAAAACAAAGTCTAAATATATTTTCAAAACACACCTTATAAAGTGGAATTCACCTTGGATCTCCTTGGTTGGCATTTCATTCAACTTTATTTTCTCCACATTAATCTCCCTTTGCTCTATGTGACAACCTGAATGATATGCCAAATTTATAGCACCAAAATAGATGTATGACACTTTGAAAAAATATATTTTAAACTTATAGTGGAATTAGATGAAGCAAAGAATCTCAAGTAGTCATCAGTTCTAAGAAATCACTTTTTTATGGATTCTAATGCAGAAAAATGACTTGCTTATTGATCCGTAAACACCAGTAGGATCTTCACTACTTTTTAAAACATTTAAACGGATCTTTTAAAATTCTTAATTCCAAAAAGTAAAACTGAATTGGAAGCAAAAATTTCTCAACTTTTAAGATGTTGGAATGATTAAATCTGATTTAAAATCTTATCCAATTAAGTTTCAAAACTAAAATAAAGGTGCATTGATAGATCACATCAATTATCCATTGAAACTGTTAGATTTTTCAAATTCTCAATTTACTCAAATTCTTGTAAATGATCAATTCATTAAATTTTGCATTCTAATTTAAATCTAAATTATAATCTCCAATTTAACTAAAATTGAAATGCAAAAATGAATCCATAGATCAAAACACAAAAATTGTTTACGGGGTTTGGAATTCCTACGTCCTAGGGTTCTTATCGAACCGATCCATTAATGTTTCTAAAATTTGCAAGCTAAAATAATACTTAAAAACAACAAAATATCATATCTCTCTAAAATAATAGTGATCAGACCTTCGAAAGACCTTGGCTGACTCAACATGTCCTTCACCTTCCTGAATCACAAACAAAGGCTTCTCCAAATCAAAATTGGCAACTTCCGTAGCATAAAATGACATCACCAATTCTCCAAAATGGAAAAATGAATATACTACATAGAGCGTATCAAAATTATAAACAAGTTTGTATTTTATTACGAGCTCTAGTTCGGCCTCTAAGGGCTCCAAAATGATGAAATACAACAAATTGGTCTATAATTCTCATACACAGTCGGCTGAATGACCTTGTTTAAATACAAATTCATGGGTTTAATCTTATCTTGGCTCCCACAGGTGAGTTGGTCAGGCTCTTATCCTTTGCACATTAGGTCAGGGGTTCCAATCCCATTAGCCTCCTTTGTGGGTGCTTGGCTTATCATTATCCCACATTGGGAAGTTTAAACAACTTGATGTCCTTTTAATAGGTTGGCGGCATCCTTTTACATTGCCATCACCCCTTTTGGGGGAGACTTGGGCACAAGACTTATCTAAGCCTATAATTAGGCTTCTAGTTGTAGATTTCCTTGGGTAAGATGTGGCAAGGTGGATGGCGTGGTAAGTATAATATTACCAAAAAAATTAAATACAATGCATTTAAAAACATACAATTATCCCTCATTGGTGGGATTTCTACGAAATTGTAAATACATTACAATATGAAATTAGATAGTTTCTATAGACTTTGCAATTTCAAATCTACAGACTTTGTGATTATTGGACTCTCATTGACTGCCATGTGTCACCACTTGATTGGTCCACTTGACGTGCCCTCATTGCACCACATCATCTTGCAACACCACATTTTTCCCTATCGCATTAGAACTTCAACGGCCTATAACTTGAGCATACGGTGTCCATTTTGCAAACCACAAAAAGTGATAGAAAGATATCAATGAGCTCTATGATGTGAAATCAATTTCATCATGACTTGGAAACTTTTTCCAAATTAAACTTTGGATCACACCTCCCTACAAAAGAGGCTTTTGGTCTCCAAAAGTCTACTATCACCTTAAAACTGATAACTGGTCTACTGCATCATATCAAATAGAACCCAATCATAAAAAAGAGATAAACATTGGAAAAATAATTGATTCAAAACTTAACTTAAAATGCTTGAACATGGCATGAGTAAAGGAATCTGAAACTACCATAACTTGATCACAACATACCAAAACTTTCTGCCCATGTCACATCTTGGTGAACTATCAATAAACTAAAACGATTCCCAATGTAAATGCAAAACAATTTTGTTAATGTCAACAACATACATGAAATGTTGTAGACATGTTGTAATACAATGCCCTGGTATGGGACTTATATGCTAAGCAAATGCAAACACCACAAAGTGTATATTGCCTAATATCCAAACATGCCCATAGGGTCTTAACAATGCATCTATACATCCATGTGCCAAAAATAGATACATTCAAAATAGCAGTCAAATAAGTGTTGTAAATAATTAACTCAACCTACAACATGCATTCTGCTATTATCTCCAACTGATCAAATGACTTCAAGTCCTCTAGACAACTCATACAGCATAAATAGGAGATTCCAAAACATAGAGCTTTTAAACATAAGGTGAGAATTGAAATACTTCGAATGATGAACCTATCTCGAAGCGTTCTCACAAACTCTACTAATGCATCTTCAAAGCTTTTTCCTTCCCTTAACAAAATTCTTAACAATGCTTTGAAAGACAAGTGCATTTTAAATCCACTTAATCAAAATTTCTACCTAGTTAACTTGATTTCCCTAGTGGATTCCTTAACATCATTATGGATTGATTTAACTTCATTGACCTTATTAATAGGTTGATAAATCATCTTAGTTTTACCATGTTTAGAATGAGAAGATGATTGAAGTTTAAAACACTGATCAATTTGATGTCCACTCATATGGCAATACGTGCAAACAACCTTCTTAGGTGAGGTCTCCCTTTTACCTCTTCTCGCTTTGCCATGACGAGAATGGTCTTTAACACCTGCAATCTACTTAAACAAATCATGCCTCTTCCAACAAAATGCAACACTATGGTTATGCATTCCACAAAAAGTGCATGGAAATGATTGCATTATCTTTTGAATGTTAAATCCAAATTTCTTAAACATAAAAAGTGGATCAGAAGATTTAGTGCTAACTCTAGTGTAGGAACTAGGAGGTGGAATCAGAATACCTCTTCTACCTTCTTTTTTACACCATACATGCTGTACTAGTGGCCTTGGTCCTTTGCTATTAGAAGCTTGTCTTCCTTTAGCCATGGAGGAAGTTCTCCAATTTCCACTTGCTCACTAGTTTAACCCAAACTTGCATGAAGAGATCTATGCTCTAATTGTATTGGGTTAGTAATTTCTTGGCCATCTCGACCAAGACCTCTGCCATTAAATCCCATTTTCATCAACAATTTGGATCCTATACCCTTAGTGTGTTGTTCAAAAATACCAAAATCATCATTACTTGAATCTGAATCTGAATGGAAAGAAGAAGTAGATGAATTATGTGGTGAATAACTTACAGTGCATTCAGTCATAGTCTCTACATCTAAAGTAGAAGGGATGGCCTTCTTTGGTTCACCACACTGTAATTTGATCAAGAGCTCATCCTTAGATTTAATCTCTAATTTCAAACTTGCAATCTCCTCATCCAAGGAGTACAATCAAGCTCTTAGAAAAGCATTCTCATCTTGAATCTAAGTGTTGATGGCTTCAAGCTCTTCCATCTTGGCTTTATGTGACAACTTGCCCATGGTTTCTTGCAAATACACTGATTCCACAACTACACACTGTAATCTAATCAAGTGATATGGATAACCAATAAACTAAAAGCAACTGTCAAAACTCAATCAAAAGCTAACCTAGCTTTCTAACCTGGATCTGATACCAAAATTTGATTCATAAACACCAGTAGGATCTTCACTATGTTTTAAAACATTTAAACAGATCTTTTAAAATTCTCAATTCCAAAAAGTAAACTGAATTGGAAGCAAAAATTTCTCAACTTTTAAGATGTTGAAATGATTAAATTTTATTTAAAATATGATCCAATTAAGTTTCAAAATTGAAATAAAGGTGAATTGATAGATCACATCAATTATCCATTGAAACAGTCAAATTTTTCAAATTTTCAATTTACTCAATTTCTTGTAAATGATCAATTGATTAAATATTTCATTCTGATTTAAATCTAAATTATAATCTATAATTTAACTAAAACTAAAATGCAAAAATGAATCCATAGATCAAAACACAGAAATTGTTTATAGGGTTCAAAATTCCTACGTCCCCGGGTGCTTATCGAATCGATCCATTAATGTTGCTAAAATTTTCAAGATAAAATAATACTTAAAAACAACAAAAGATCATATCTCTCTGAAATAATAGTGATCAGACCTTTGAAAGACCTTGGCTGACTCAACATGTCCTTCACCTTCCTGAATCACAAACAAAGGCTTCTCCAAATCAAAATTGGCAACTTATGTAGCTTAAAATGACATCACAAATTCTCCAAAATGGGCAAATGAATATACTAAATAGAGCGTATTGGAATTCTAAATAGGTTTTTAGTTTACTCTGAGCTCTGGTTCGGCCTCTAAGGGCTCCAAAATGATGAAATACAACAAACTAGTCTATAATTCTCATACACAGTCAGCTGAATGACCTTGTTTAAATACAAATTCGTGGGTTTAATCTTATCTTGGCTCCCAAGGGTGAGTTGGTCAGGCTCTTATCCTTTTGCACAGTAGGTCAGGGGTTACAATCCCATCAGCCTCCTTTGTGGGCGCTTGGCTTATCATTATCCCACATTGGGAAGTTTAAACAGCATGTTGTCCTTTTAATAGGTTGGCGGCATCCTTTTACATTTCCATCACCCCTTTTGGGGGAGACTTGGGCACAAGACTTAACTAAGCGTATACTTAGGATGTTAGTTGTAGATTTCCTTGGGTAAGATGTGGCAAGGTGGATGGCATGGTAAGTATAATATTACCAAACAAATTAAATACAATGCGTTTAAAAACATACAATTATCCCTCATTGGTGGGATTTCTATGGAATTGTAAATACATTGCAATATGAAATCAGATAGTTTCTATGGACTTTGCAATTTCAAATCTATGGACTTTGTGATTTTTGGACTCCCATTGATTGCCATGTGTCGCCACCTGATTGGTCCACTTGACGTGCCTTCATTTGTGCCACGTCATCTTACGACACCACATTTTTCCCTATCGCATTAGAACTTCAACAGCCTATAACTTGAGTATACAGTGTCTATTTTGCAAACCATGAAAAGCACCGAAAATCTCTCAATGAGCTCTATGCTATGAAATTGATTTTATCACAACTTGGAAACCTTTTTTGAACTGAACTCTGGATCACTTATCAATTTGTTGTTATAAACTACTCAATGGCATCTGAGGATCTCAAAATGTTATACATCCATGTGTACATGTGTAATTAAGAGTTTTATATGATTAATATGTGATCAAGGATCAATATCCAAAAATTAGATTCCAAAAATGTTGAATGTATGGTTTGTACCAATAGAAAATTGTCCAATAATAAATATTGGTGAAGGACAGATTGTAGTCATCTAAAGGATGGTAGGTATGATGTAAAACTATAAATCCTAATCATATAATTTACTTAGGGTATTTACAAAGGTACAAAAATAATTTAGATCCAAATAATGTTTTTGTTTCAAGATATAAATAAAATTTGATCAGTTGCAGCTTGCAGGATTATTGACAAGGGACTAGGGAACAATTTTTCCTCCAAAAGGATGTGCGGCCTACTCTAAATGATATTTTTTGATTATGTAACATGAAATATAAATTATTTTACCACTTACAATTGGAATCACCTTCCTATTACTTGTGTATGACTCATATTAAATAAAACCATATGGAAAAGTGTATAAAAATAGGTTTCCAACAACTTTGTAAGTGCACTAAAATTAGTTTAACATAATTTAGCTCTAAAAAAATATTTTTCACTTTTAAAAATTTGATTAAAATGTCTGTGGAGTGTATGACCTTCTCCCAGATTCATTACAGGTTTAGAACGTCCATCTTTGATACTAGATATTACTGAGAAATAATATTATTATATTTCATACCCATAGGAAATGTTTACAAACATGAATTTATACAAATATTAATACCAAAAATATTCCTTATTTAATAGGGTAGGCATTAAATTATCTTGATGTAAAAGCTATGCAACCTCAGAGATAATCATATTATAAATTAACTATAGAAAGTTTGAATAAACAAACTTATTTAATAATCCTAACTATCATGAGTAATAAAACATTACTCAATTACATTTATTTTAAATGGTTAATTAATCACCCCTTAGGCTAAACCTAATAGATTCAATATTTTAGAACATAACATCTCATTACAAAAAAGGACACCCAAGCAATGTCAATTCAACGTCTATAGATCATTCTTCATGGAAATTGTTATTGGTCTACATATTTTTTAGCTACTCTATCCAATTCATCCTAAAAAGTAACACATTTTTATCGCACTTTACATTTTAAAAGGAATTGGGCATGTTTGTTTATTGGTGGTGCATGCTTATGGATTGCCATATTCTCTATAAAACCTCTTGAACATCATAGACTGGTCCCATAACCATCTCCTGCATGTTGGAAAGGTTGTGCATGTGTATGTTTCACCTCACCATTATTAAAAATTGACATTGCTCAAAACTTGTTGCAACCATCTTCGACAATGTTCTCAAGAAAATTAAGACTTATCCTATAAAGAGGGAGAAGTTATTTATCTATTAATTTATTGATCTTAAGAATTTGGGGATCATTGAGGTCATCCACATCATTGAAAAAATATTTCATTTATAAGAACATCGACAAAATTGTCATAGACAAGATTAGAAAAATTATTATTAACATCATTTTAAACAAGCCATAAATGGATGCTTGTTAATAACCATGTGAAATTCAATGAAAATCATTTTCAAATTCAAAAAAATAAGGACATATAATAATCAACACATAAATAATACTTACATGGGCATCAACATTACTAGTTAAATAAAATGGAAAATTGCTTCTTGAATAAAATTCCTTTCTAAATTTTAATTATCAAATCACTAAATTTCAACATGTGATGTACACATGGCCTTGAGTTAACAATATGCATTCACACATTAAAAAATATTGATTCACCATTCTAACCTTGTAAAATGTTTCTTATTTTCTTTGGATTCTCACCCATGCCACATCAAAGTCAATCTCACTGTACATCACATTATCATCAAGAATGCTTTATGATTTCATCCATGACTTGTTTTCTAATTGATCAATCCTAAAATTCCTATGAAAACCATTCTCCTTGAAAATTTGGCTCCACCAATAATACATAAATACAATGGACACCAAATTCTTCACCAACCAATCAATTATTTGATGGGAAGAAACTCTAATTTCATTTAGAAACATGTTCTTCAGATGAGAGTGATATAATTATATTGCAACATTTGTCTCTTGACCTACTTGGGGCATTATATGCAAACATCTTTCCCACATACTAGTATGGTGGAATAATTTATCTTTGCAATAGTTAATGAATGATACTTGAGCTACATATTATTCCATGAACATGTTTACATGACAAATTGTTGCCTCCTTAGTAGGATACTTGTGAATTATTTCACCCAAAGCTTAAAAAAATTACTTGCCTCATTTCGATATCATTCACCTTTGTAATCAATTTTTTTATCCATGCTCTCCTCACATGCCAACTACAAAGGTATGCCTCACATTGAAACACTTCCCTGGACTCACAATTATAAAGTAAATGTAGAAAATTAGTAAATAAAGCATTTTTTTCAATGACAAAAAGGAATATGGTCTCAACTTACCTAATAGTAAAAAATTCAAAATGAGCATCATCCATAATGAAAGCATTTGGTTTTCATTCTATTGTGTGACAATGTGCACTAAACACTATATTTTTTATCCACGATGTCATGACCATAACAATATCACTCAACATCAACATCCATGCACTAGGAAGTCCATTATGCATACTCTCAAATACAATAAGAATGTAAAACATGAAATGCATCAAAAAACACAAACATAAGTCTTATACAATAAAAAGTGTAAAGTTTCAAATTTGGAGATCTACAAGTAACTTCTTTGCATTTGTCCCTTATGTGGAGTCCATTGAAATTATATTATGATGTGCATACTTCAACATCCACTCACGTTGTTGGGGAAGCTGGAGGCCTAAGACAAAGGATTTATCCTTTGTTCCTATTTTTTTAAATTATTCATACATAAATTCATTTTCACTAATTTTAGTTACAAAATTTCTAACACTATCTCCATCATTAGACTTGAATTTGTTTTATGTTGCTTTCATCTTGCTATAAATATTTTTTATGTCATATTTAGTCATGAAATCATCCCCCTCCATCTAAACTTTAAACAATGTAATTTTTTCATAGACCATGTCACAATGATTTTAGTGAACAAGTTTAGGGGTCAGGCCTAAAAATAATAATATTTTAACCCAATCCTTTAATGCATCACTAATGAATGAAAGCAGAGTACAATGACTACCCCTGAAGTCATCGATCTCTTTCCCATTGAAAACCATTCCCTGTCAGTCCATACGACCCATTTTTTTATACATAATTAAATCTTGTTCTTACATGTTTATCAACACATGGATTAAAAAATGACATTGGTATCCACAACACAAATACTTATGGCCAGGTCAATTTCTAATACCAACTTTATAACATATGAAATGTCATAATATATGTTGTTTTTGGCCCTATAAACCTCAGGGAAATACATACACCAATAGCTATATAAAACATACATAAATTAGATTATTAAAAAATATCCAATTTGTATTTTAAAAAGTAACTATTACAAGACACCATACCCATAATAAGTATTAGAGAGTTATATCAATCCTAATTTTTTGCAAGTTAGATGGCACATGATAAAATGTATTATCATCGATATGAAAGGTAGTGGGATACTCTGATCTCTTACAATAACCATTTATGAAGTATTTTATATGATCTATTTGTATACAAGTAACAACATCTTTATCATTTCCCATATTGTACTCCACCTTAATTCACTCTAACTCATTGGAAGATAAATCTCAAGGATGTGGACTTTGCACTATAAGAGATAAAAATATGATTTTATGCTTAATTAGCCCCAATGTCATAATAGATTGACCCAACTTGTCAATTAGGGTAATTAGTGATGTGATTAAGGACTAAATTAAGCCTTGTAAACCTAATTATTAGTCTAAATCATGTTATTTTGGGCTACATCAATTTGTTTAATGGTTTAGATTTTATGATATATGGTTTAGCACTTAGGCATTAGGGTTTTTAGTTTATAATTAAGGTATAGGGTCCAATAGTGAATGTAATTAGGGCCGATTCGATCTTGTTGAACCTATTTGAGATTGAGAAATGTGAGTTTGGACTCAATTTACCTCAATATCATCACAAATTGAGATAATTAGTCAATTGTAGAAATCATTGATATGATTTACACTAAATTGAGCCATTGAACCTATCACAAAGGTAATTGGGGATAATTTGAGCTCATTGAACCTATTTGTGACTATAAAATGTCATTTTAGGCTTAATTATCCCCAATGTCATCATAGATTGAGTCAATTAGTTAATTAGGGCAATCAGTGATGTGATTTGGGCCAAATTGATCCATATGAATGTAATTTGGGTCAAATTGGGCATTGTGAACCTAACTATTACACTAAAATATGTTAATTATGTATAAATCAATTTTCTTAGGGTTTAGGTCTTAGGGTTTAGGATTTAGGGTCTAATTATGAATGCAATTGGGACTAATTTTATCTCATTAAACATATTTTCCATCATAAAGGGCACATACTTAAATTTGACAGCCTAATAAAATGTGAGGATGACCCAAATTGAGGAAAATAATAGAATAATTGATAAGGCTATATTTTAAGGGGTTTGACTACTCAAATGAGCTACATGGAGCGAGCTAGTAACTTCTTGAACTAATATTCTCCCAGGTGGGATGAATAGAAAAATAATTCAAAGTATTTGGTAAAAAAATGGATAAGAGGGAGATTGTTTTAGTTAGACAAGTGTCACAACCATGGAGAAAAAATAAGGTATAATTTGACCTCTTATGAGAGGGAAAGGGAATATTCTAACTAAAAGTAGTTGTAATAGTTAGTGGTGGAAATAATGTCCAGATATGGGAGTCTTGTGATACTTGGAGGCAAATCCCATTCCCTTTTCTATAAAATGTAGTCCACATTCTTGCAAAAGGGGGGAGATTTTATGCACAAAAAACTCTTAATAAATTATGATAGGATCAATACTCTCTTTCTCTTATTTTGTTTGGCTTGTGATTATTTTCCTGGAGGGCACACTTAAATGTTATTTTAATAGCACTAAAATCCATACCTGTTTGGTTTTAAATTTATGTTGTTCTTTAGTAATGTTCTTCATTTCTTAATGGAACATAATTGATTAATGTTAATAAGAGATTGCAATGCTTGTTTACTAATGAATATACAATTAGATTATACAATAGTTGTGATCAATAGGAATCTAAGAGGGGAGATTAGTATTGTGTCAGTATGATGAAAATCAAACAAAAACACACTAATAAAACTTACACCTCTAACCTAGACACTCAAGGATCTAGAGAACTATACAAATAATAATAATAATAATAATAATAATAATAATAGTAATAATAATAATAATAATAATAATAATAATAATAATAATAATTACCCTCTTTGAGATTAAGAGTTGTATGTTAGCCATGAATTGGTGTGCTCAGTTGTATGATCAAAGATTCTTTGGCAATGGTTCTCCTTACATCATCTCTCCTTATCACCTTGGTAGTGTTGGGATTAGCTTTGTCTTTGGCTTGGATTGGCTTAACAAATGGGCATGATAACACTATACCAAATGAGATTATTTAAGGTATTCTATCATAATAACCTTACACAAAAGAAGCTTCCTTGATGGAATTCCTACATAATAACATTAAATAGATAATATTTCTTAAGGGATTTCCTACATAATAAAATTAAACAAAAAAAGATTATTGAACAATGGGTGAAGCCTTGTATTTATATCCTCTCAAACTAACCCTAATTTAAGTGTGGTTAATTTTAGTTTAACCATTATTAAGTTTAAAAGGGGACAAGCCATTAATATTTTCAATTAATAGGCATGGCTCAAAAATCCATATATTTGTTAGATATTTTGTGAGTTCTTGTAAACTCACAAAATATGATGTCATGAATGTAACATCATTTTAGATATTCATGTGATGTCATCAATCTAAATTTATGAATTTCTAAAAATATAAATTCAATAATTAATTAGCCATGGGGTTTTCACCTATGCATGTAATTGTGTTTAACCAATTAATCAATCCTGAGATCAATTGGAATCCAAAAGGGGAGATTAGTGTCATGTTAGTATGATGAAAATCAAACAAGAACACACTAATAAAACTTACACCTTTATCCTAGACACTCAAGGAGCTAGAGAACTATACAAGTAACTATTGAAAGAAGACAAAACAAACAATATTTACCTTCCTTGAGAGCAAGATTTTTATGCTAGCCATGAATTTATGTGTTTGGTTGTGTGATAAAAAATTCTTTAGTTGTGTGATCAAAAATTCTTTGGCAATGGTGCATGTTGCATCATCTCTCCTTATCACCTTGGTAATGTTGGGCTTGGCTTGGCTTAACAAATGGGCATGTTAACACTATACCAAAGGAGCTTCTTGAAGGTATTTTGTCATAATAACCTTACACAAAAGAAGCTTTCTTGAGTGTATTCCTGCATACTAACATTAAACACAAAATATTTCTTGAGGGAATTCTTGCATAATAACATTAAATAGAAAAGCTTCTTGAGGGAATTCCTTCTTAATAAAATTAAACAAAAAATATTTCTTGAGGGAATTCCTACATAATAACATTAAACAAAAAAGCTTTTTGAACAATGGGTAAAGCTTTATATTTATAACCTCTCAAAATAACCCTAACTCAAGTGTGGTTGAGTTTAGTTTAACCATGGTTAGGTTTGGGAGGGGACAAGCCATTAATATTTTTAATTAATAGGCATGGCTCACAAATTTAAATATTTGTTTGATATTTTGTGAGTGTTTGGCAACTCACAAAAGATAATGTCATGATGGTGACATCATTTCAAATATTTGTGTGATGTCATGATGATGTCATCAATCTAGATTGATGAATTTCTAAAAATAGAAATTCAGCAATTATTTAGCCATGGGATTTTCACCTATGCATTTCATTGGGTTTAACTAATTAATAAATCTTGATTAAGTTAATTACCATTTTTGAATTTTGACAAGTTGTCTTTCACACATGATCAAAGAGGTCAATTTTCTAGGTCACAACTTGATTGGAGATGAATTAGAGGATGATGATGATTACATATAGTGTATTACCTTAGTTAGAGATACATTTATGTAGTTTAAAATATGAACATGATGTACACTAATGAATCAGAGCATTTTAGTAGTTTTTAAGCTTAACTTGCATTGTTTGCAATAAGTCATTCTAGTGTTTATTTAGACATGAAAGTGACCAAAAAAGAATGCATATAATTTCCCTTGTTTGAGGTGGTATTGAGAGACACATAAAAAGTAACGTATTATCAAAGAATGAAAAATATGTTAAGAATAAAAATAAGATAATGATTTAGGAATGATGCTCTAAACAAAGTTTAGGAATCCTATGATGCCCCCTCAAAGGAGTGGCTAACACATACGATTGATGGATGTCCGTCAAAAATAATAAAGAAGAATAATGAAATTAACCCATGGCTGAGAATAATCTAATCGAGATAATTCTTGAACACATTAATTAAAATAATGATTTACCTAGAGGTGGTTATAATTAGTAACGGAGGTTGAGACATTGATTTTCCTAAAGGAAGTTATAATCAATCGATGGGCATGTACCCCAGTAGGGAGGATGGGTTGAAATAATGATTTGACCAAAGGTGGTTATAATAATTTAGATGACCTAGATTAAATAATGATTTTGCCCCATTAAGGTATATTTGATCATGATAAATTGATTGTGCCCCAATAGGGTAGATTAGCAAGAAAAATCTCAAGGAGATAGCCTATTACATAGATTAAAGATGAGTGAATGAAAACTTAATTGTGATGCTATAATGAATAAAGAAGCCACAAACAAATAGGCACATGAGGATGCATAAGGTGATGAAATAAATGATTAAAATAGAAAAGGTGGTTGAGTTGACCTGAGATACATCATATATCTAAGTATTACATATATAGTCCAAATAGATCTCAGGGCAATGCAGTTCACCTAAAATTTGGAGAAAATGGAATGAGGAATATAATATAATAAAAACAATTGATCAATGTGAATGATTAATTCACACCTGCCAATGCAAAGATGGTTATCCTTATTAGCATTGATATAATTAGAATGGTCCATAGGTTGATTTGATCAAAGAGGGTGGGAGGATTTGCTAAAGTGAAAAAGGAGAATATTATGTGGTACCATTACATATAAAATCTACAAAATTTATTTTTGTTGTAGCACATTACGGTATGCATCATGATATAAAACACCATGATGACCTAGTCGTAATGTGCATAAGGACTAACCCTGATCTAATAAACAATAAAAAATAATGCATCGATGATAAAAACCATGATGACAATATTGATGTATGAATATCGATGGATCCAATATTAGTGCACAAAGAATCACCCAATAAATGAATATATACTAAGTTAAGGAACAATAATGAAAGCAAACAAATAGGTAAAAAAATAAACAAACAACTAAGCAAACACACACAAAGCTTGAAAAAAAAAGCAATAGAAATCATCCTATCATCAACCAAGTCAATATCTATGTGTGAAGGCTTAATGGAATGATAAAATAATGGTGTCCCAAATCAAGTGTTAATGCAAGGGAATAACCTATGAGGATAATATATCCTAATATAAGCTACACATTTTGGTTTTTCTCCAATAGGATGAAAGCTATGAGCTTGGCCTAAAAGTGTGAACTGGATGATGCCCTTAAGAAATGATACATGCAAAGGGAAGGTTACACCCCTAATTTTCATGGAAAGGATTGGAACCAACAATGTATTTTTCCCCATAAGGGTATATTGAGAATGAATGACTAGGTTTAGATAGGACAAATGTTTTTGGATTTTGGGGCTTTATATCTCTCTAAGAGATTGTAAACAATTTTTTCTAATTTTTAAGATTTTGAAAATTTTTGAATGTTTTTTTAATTTTTTGGGTATCTTAACTCACCATAGATTTACAAGATGCCATTATAAAAATTAATATAGCATGGACTTAGGTTGTTCACAAAATAATGAGAGTGTATACTGAAATTACTTGTAAAATGGTGAGAACATTGGAAAAAGGGTGACCGAGTTAACCTCAACATGAATCAAGCACTAGCTACATAGTCCAAATAGACCTCAAATAAATATATTTAAAATGTATGGAAAGTTATGAAAGGTAATGTGAGGAAAAGGGTAAGGCAAGGCACATGGAAAGGTGTGAAATAATAGAAAGTTAAATGGAAAGACAAGGCAAATGGAAAGGTAAGGTAAATGGAAAGGTAAGGCAAGGTAAATGGAAAGGTAATAAAAATGGATATTAAATGATTATGTTGTTCCTACTGATATGGAGATGCATATCCTGATCAATATAATAGTCAATTATGTAAATTGCTAGCCCACACCCTTTATGAATAGCTAGTTAGTCAAGAACCTACTGTTGATTTAGACTAAAATAACATTGTTGTGATATTTTTTAGTCTTTGATTATATTCATCCAAAATTCAATACAAGATGTCTTCGTATACTTTGTAAATGAAATTATGACCAAGGATGGTAAATATAGATAAAAAGTGGATAAAAGGTCTGATTTGGCAATGTAATATAATTTTTGAATGAATAACTAGATTATAATGGAATTTACAATGGTTGGGTAATAAATGAAGATCGATATTTTCAAGCACACACAATATGGCTGATTTTAGATTTGACATAATTTTGGTTGTGGCAGGGCCAAAACTATTGAATATGATCTCATTAGGACCACCAAAATTTTCTATTGTTTGGGCCTAAGAGTAGATATAATCTGATTATGTTATAGATTGGAAGTTGTAATAATGTTATCTTTGATAATGTCTTCATCAAGCAGTGAAGAATTATTGTACTCAACAATTGGTGCCTTGAAGAGGCTTTCAACAATAAAGTTTTCTTGATTTTTGATATCACCTTTAAGAAGGTTTTACTAAGGAACATTGAATTTTGACTTTTATTATCTTTTAGTGCCTCAAACAAGGTTTCACTAGAAGATGTTGTGTTTGCACTTTGATCACCCCCAACACCTCCAAAAGGTTTCACTAGGATATTCTTCTTCTTCTGCATGAATGTTATCTTAGTCCCCATGATATTTTTCAACTAATATGTCACCATGGATGAAATTCAACAAGGTATGACTCTATCAGTCCCAATTGACACTTGTGGGAAGTGGAATGTAAATTTAAGGGTTATGTTTGTAGGTGTTAATGTCAAGTAGAATGGTAATGGCACAAAAAGAGGCAACACAATCCTCATATAAGATACTAGGAGAACTTATGTTTATATTGAAGTAATTATCCTCAAAAATCATAAAAGGATCACAAATGTGTTCAAATCGATCTTTAATGCATATGTAACCAATGTTGTAACAACCATGAATGCATTTTAATTATGAATATGAGCCTGACTCAAGAGAATCTAAATTCAATATTAAGACTGATGTTGATTATGCTTCTGATGCTAAATTTAATATTATCTCAAAAATAGAACCTAAATTTAATGTTGATTCTTTATTTGGTGTTCTGACAAATATGCTAGGTTGAATGACTGGTATTAGACAAGTAATATCCTGGGGTTGATCAATGGGCTCTTTAGAAATAGGATTAGCTAAGAAGGACTCTAAAAAGATTGGCTCATCAAATTGAGGCTTCCTAAAAGGCAAATGGCCAATAAGAAAATCCATAAAGATTGGATTGTCAAAGTGAGGAATCTTAAAAATAGGGCAATGGTTGAGATAATGATTTTCCCAAAGGTGGTTATAATCATTAGGGGGTTAAAAAAATACTAGCTTGTCAAAGTGAGACTCCTTAACCAAAGGGAAAGGGTCAAAGGGTGATTCAACATAGGTTATCTCATTATAAATAGGTATTTTAACAAAAAAATCATGGATTGGTTAGTTCTCTCAACCTTAGCTTATAATTGGCTACACAATATTAGATTTGGACACATCTTGATCTTTGAATGATGGCTCTTGGAGAGGTAATGATTGGATTTATTATGGCTCGAAGACCATCTTGGATTTTTTAAAGTGAGGGAAGTTCAATAATAAGTGAAGAATAACTAGTGGTTTAATAATGAGATTTTTGTAAATAGTCTTATAAAAGATAAGATCAACAAATGCTGGCTACAAGTCTAGGATGGTAACTATGATCTATCTAGTTTAAATTGCACAACTTTGTTTGGATAATGAGCTACTAGATTTGGAAGGGCCTACAATGGTAATCCTTAGGCACTATAGAGCTTGGTTGTTAATGTAGCCCAAAGGAAGAGGGCTTGTAATGGTAATGAATGGGAATTATGAAGTCTGGTTATTGATACAAACTAAAGTAAGAGGGCCTAAAATGGTAATGAATGGGCACTATGAAGCTTAGTTGCTAACATAGGCCAAAGGAAGAGGTCCTAGAATGGTAATGAATGGGCACTACAAAGCTTAGTTTCTAATGCAAGACAAAGGATAAGGGCTTGGAATGGTAATAAATGGGCACTACAGAGCTTGATTGCTAATTCAAGTTAAAGGATTAGGACCTAGAATGGTAATCTTTAGGTGTTGTGAAGCTTGGTTGCTTGCATAGGTCAAAGGGTGAACTTATTAATTTAATGAGCCCAAATAAGTGTGATATTAGCATATGATAATTGGCATGGATAGGTTTTGTAACTAGCCTAAATATGGTAGTCTTGGTCTATTAAAATGATCTAGGTCTAGGTCTATTTTTAAAAGCAACATTGGTATAGGAATAAATACTCGATATATTATTGCAAATGGTTTAAACTTGGCCTATAATATATCTTTCTCCAAAAAATTTAATGATAAGCTTGGTCTCAAATTTATCTAAGGTCTAATGTCTTTCACATAAATGGTCAAATAAAAGGTAGGTTTTGAATCCTAATTTGGCAAAAAGTTTCAAATAGATCTAATCTAGGTCTGAAAGGAAAATGATAAGGTATTTAGAAATAAAGCACAAATATAGACTCAAAAGGCATGAACTAAATATAATGAATAAGTAAAATAATAGGTCATTGGAAATAAGATACAAATCTATACTTTAAAAAAACAAGGTCTAAAAATGGAAAGGTAAATGCTAGGTCTTTAGAAACAAGACACAAAGTTGTACATAAAAATAAACTAGGTCAAGGTAAAACTTGCACATAAATTAATATAACTCTGAAAAAATTTAAAACACTTAGAATCAACATAGGCACATGGATTCAAAAACATACTTGAACTTGGTATAAGACACTCTCTCTAGGCACACGCCTAAAACTAATTGGGAAATTTAATCTGAAGTAGGCAAAAATAAGAATGATAAGTAAAACATTCAAGCCCAAATGATAAGCAAGACTCAAATGTAAACTAATAGTGCTTAAGGTTATACTTGAAAGAGATTTTGGACCTTAGTTCAAGGCAATAAAGAGACTCAAGGCACATAAAAATTATACCACTTCCTAAATCTAGGCAAAAGAGTCTATAAAGCAAGCACGAAATTAGTCCAAGTTGCACAATTTAAAGGTAAGAGGTAAAAACCCAAGACAAAATTATGAAATGCATAGGCATAAACCAATAAATTTTAAATCTAAACTTCACAAGAAGAATTTTGAACTTGGTTTAAAAGACTTGGTTTCTCAAACAGACAACATTCTATACCTAAATAGATGACATAATGATACCAATTATAGACCAAAGGCATACATTATTTAAACTTGATTTGACATAAGGAAAAGTTTTGAAACAATATGAGTAGCATGATAACTATATCTCACTCAAAATGTATAATGATGGTCTTTGTTTCAAAATTCCAAGGAAAAACTTTGGATGAAATAGGTAGTGTAATGATGCCCATTTAAAAAAGTGACACACACACAAATGTTTTTAAAATATCTATGGAAAAAGTGTGGTATTAAATGGATAGAATAACACCTCCTAGGTTAAAGTGGTGTACAAACATGTGATTGGTTTTTGACTTATTTTGGCACGATAATACAAAAAAATAATTTTTATTTTAAAAACACACAATGTAAATCAAATAAAATTAAAATTATTACAAATGGCTTATCATATTTCCTATAATTGACATGAGTGTGCATAGTTTCAGCCAAAGTTTCCATCGATATACCATTTCTTGTGAGGAATTAATTGTTAATCCAAAAGAGAAAGTATAGGTGTAGGTATAGTTTTTTATGCCCTCTTCTATCTCTCAAGCATTGATATATGGGAAGAACTTAGAATGAGGAACACTTGGCATTTGACATGAAATTCCATGACAAGTGGGGATTTGTCTAAAATCTATAAGTTTCATGCATTCTAGATGGTCCCAAGTATGGATAACAAAAGGGGTGAAATCACATTAATTGGGTTCATACCAAATAACTTACTATGCAAGTGTATATTCTTTTGCATAATGACTCCATCCATGTACAACTTAGTGGAGTTAAATGTTTATCGAGACCTAAACTGGGCTTTTTTGGGATTGGAGAGGCTAGATAAACATCCCCTTGGTAATCCTAGTATCACATGCCCTAATTTATATACCCCATGGTGGATCAAGGTTGGTACGGTGTTTGGAGATGAAACCCCAAGTCAACACACCCCTAAAAACTCATGGGGGCAATGAACTCCCTCCCACAAGCCAAGTGCATAAAAATAAATAAATTAAAAGGAAAAGACTTTAGAGGTCAATGTCACTTGAATCTTGGGGAGAGCATACATGACTTTCTTTTTGGCACACTCTTTTCAAACAAAGGCAATAAACTAAGCACTTTTGGTTACTTGAGTTCCCTAAAGGGGATGGGAGAGAGCATACAGGCTAGAGTTTTTTTTTTTTTTTTTTTAAATAACAATTTAATCTAAGTATTTTTAAAAAAATCAAAAAATCTCTTAAGAGATCTAACTAAAGATGTAGATTCCTTTTAATGACCAAATCAAAATGTTTATGTTATTTTTGTCCCCTTGGTCATGTTTTCACTAGTAAAATCTTGTAAAATTTTAAAACACCTTAACAAAATGTGAATGTATTTTCAACCTTTATAAAACTTGGATTCTTTTCTTCCTTAGTTTAATTTCCTACAAACAAGTTAGGGGATTGATTTTTGTTTGAGAAAATATTATATACATATAATTTAGATAAATAAAAAACACAAAATTTAACTCTTGAATTTAAAAATAAAAATAAAAACACATAAAATCATTGATGATTCTATTGATTGCGGTCAATTTTGGTGATCGTGGTTGACTCTATTTACGATCATGCATGATTATAAAAATCATGCTTGATTATGGTGATGATGCTTGATTTTTGTGATTGTGATTGATTATGGTGATCATGCATGATTCTATTTGTAATATTCATGATTTTGGTGATTATGATCGATCCTATAATCACACCAAAAATAAACATGTTTTGATAGAAACTAGTTGAAAAATAATGATTTAAAACTCAAAACCTTTCCTTGCCCTACAAGAATAAGGTTCAAATAGATAGAAAACACTTTTTTGAGTACCATTAAAAGTAAGAAGAAAAAGTAAAACTTGAATTTTTACAATGTTTATAACTTTTAGTTCGACTATGCTTTTGACACGTAAGTCATGGCCGATTATGATGATCATGGTCGATTATTTTGATCAACCATTATTCTTTACAATCATCGCTAATCCCTGTGGCTTGTCCTAGAGTTCAAACTATTTCACATTTTTAATGATTAGTTCAAAATTTTGGCATGAAAATGGTTATTAAAACATCCTAAAAAGTAGCTAGAATAACTTTGTAAGGTGCATGTCCCATCGAGCATGCTATTATGTGATCAATATAAATCCAAGAGGGTAGATTAGTATCATGTTATTATTATTAAAATCAAATAAAAACACACTATTAAAACTTACACCTCTAACCTAGACACTCAAGGAGATAGAGAACTGTAAAAGTAACTACTAACAGAAGATAAAACAAACAATATTTACCTTCCTTGATAGCAATATTTGTATGTTGGCCATGAATTAATGTGATCAATTGTGTGATCAAAGATTCTTTGGCAATGATTCTCCTTGGTAATGTTGGGCTTGGCTTTAGATTTGGCTTGGCTTAGCTTAACAAATGGGCATGATAACATTATACCAAAGGAGCTTATTTAAGTTATTTTATCATAATAATGTTACACAAAATTATCTTTCTTGAGGGAATTCCTACATAATAAAAATAAATAAAAATCTTTCTTGAGGTAATTCCAACATAATAACATTAAACATAAAAGCTTTCTTGACAAAATTCTTACATAATAACATTAAACAGAAATGATTGTTGAATAATCAATGAAGAATTATATTTTTAGTTTCTCAAACTAACCCTAAATCAAGTGTGGATAAGTTTAGTTTAACCATGGTTAGGTTTTTAAGGGGACAAGCCATTAATATTTTCAATTAATAGGCATGGCTCACAAATCTACATATTTGTTTGATATTTTGTGAGTGATTAACAACTCACAAAAGATTATGTCATGATGGTGAAATTATTTTAGATATTTGTGTTATATCATGATGATGTCATCAATTCATATTTATGAATTTTTAAAAATATAAATTCAAACAATTAATTATCCACGAGATTTTCACTTATACATTTAATTAGGTTTAACCAATTAAGCAATCCTAATCAAGTTAATATCCATTTTTAAATTTTGACAAGTTATCCCTCACACATGGTAAAAATTTTCAATTATCTAGGTCATAACTTGACCAGAAACATGAGTTAGAGGAAGATGATGATTGCATATAGTGCATTACCCTAGTTAGAGATATATTGATGTGGTTTAGAAGATGCATGTGATGTGTGATGATGAATCAGAGCATTTTAGTGGTTTCTAATATTAACTTGCATTATTTTTAAGAAGTCACTCCAGTGTCCATTTAGACATTAAGTGTACAAAATAGAGTGTCTATAATAGATAATTTAATTATTTATGAATTTCTATTTTGTTTAACTTCAAGTTATGTCAAGCCATTGTGTATAATAGCTTTAGGCTTTTCACCATTGTGTGTAGTAGCTACATGCCTTTCATATGATTTTGTTTAATATAATATCAAGTTGATATGCTTAGTTAATTATTCAAAATCCTATCCACTGAGTTGACTTGGTTTGTGTTACAACTATACCTAGTACACAATGTTATTATTATGATTAGACATGATTTTGACTCTAAGAATTAACAATCTCATTCCAATCAAGGAACCACTCAATTTCCTTGCCTACTCTTTCTCTCTTTTTATCCATTTTTATGATGAATATTTTTCTCATTATACTTTAGTTTGATACCTATGTGAATGAAGAAGTAAAGGACTTAAGCAAACACTAGTAAGAATTCTTAGACAACATGGAGTATATTGAACTTTCAATGGTTAATTTCCATTTCTCACCCAACTAAATAATTGAAAATTTATTGACCCTTGGTTTCAACCATCTAAATCCTAAAAATGAGGGAAAATTATGTCCCATGTGTTGTCATCTCCCTTTGTCTCATCAAATTAGTTAATTCAATAATTATTTATGTTGTGGGTCACAAATTAAGACCATTAAAAATTGACATTAAAATGAGAGCCAAAACCTCTTTATTACTTCTTGGACTTTAAATCAACACCTTCTCCTTCCATTTTTACTAATTTATATTATTTTATTAATGAAACTAATATAATATGGTCCTAGAATGAGGATGCAGCCTCCATCTAGTTTGAAATTCTAGATACCTTGTGTGACTTCAATTTATTATCTACTATGAGTTGTCAAATTCTCCATATTTCATGTTTTATTAGTTTAAGGTTAATTATTTTAATATATCTAACACATATCTTATAACTTAAACAATATGGAGCCTATTAAGCAAATCATTAGCTCCTAATAAATTAGGGGTATATTGATTATATCCCCATTGTAGTTTTTTAGGAGAGTACAAAATACTAAAAGGATACTGAGATGCTTAGCCAACCCTACCAGTTCATCCTCTCAACCTACCCAAAATAGACACCACCCATTATTTCACCCATGGCTTGGTTAATAGGGTTTATAATAAATGTTCCAAGGGATGTGCATGATCTACCTTATAACAATGAGATATACCTTCAAAGATTCACCCTAATTATTAGGATGACTACTAAAGAACATGATACATCCAACAAAACTACCCTCATGTTACTCAATGTTGAGTATGAATATGTATCCTATAGGTTATTCCCTTTCACCTTACTTGATGTAGCATATGACTAGTTCCTGAAGTTGCCTGAGAATATAATTAGAATATAGAATCAATTGAGTATCATGTTCTTAGCCTAGTTTTGTCAGGTGGTAGAACCCAATGTTAAAGAATAATATTTTTCTTGCACGAGAAGCGAGCCCAATGAATCTATACACAATTTTAATGCTTTTATTCAAAATATGTATATTCAGGTGATAACCCTATATATACCAAACAATCAACTAACATTGGAAATAGTTAAGAATGCCTTGGACCTATGGATAAACATGTTCATAAGGAAGGATCTGAATATCATGGATCTACTCCTCACCTATGTAGAGGTAATATAATTGGATAGGTATCTCAATCCATAAGGATAAATTTTGGCCTCCATATCCAACATCCTCCCAAACATCTCATAATTGAATTGAATCCCACCTATAAATTTAGAATGTCCTAATGCTACAACATCTCCCAATGATGAATCAACTTCCTCTACTCCATGCCTCTCCAAATCAAAATTTGGGATTTCTGTATTCTACTAGTAATGAGGCTATATCATGGGATTATAACCAAGTTACAGTCCCAATTTCAACAAATAACTCATAAACCTCCAATTAATAAATAGTTAAGCCTAAGTTGGATGCAATCCAAAGGATGGTCTAGAGGTTGAGCAATGATTTCTATGGTTTAAAAAAATAAGTGGGTAGTTCAAGAAATGGGAATTTTCCCCTAAATTTGACTTATCAACATAATTAATGAACCAAAAATAGACAAGGCAAGCAAGTTAAGTCTTTGTCTAATAGAATGCCTGAAATTAACATCATGGAGATCACCCTAAACAACTAGTGTTGTTTGTATAACATAGTCTAGCATAGGGAACATGATTACATTGAGTTTTATAAATTATTTAAAATATTTCAAAAGGATATTTATGAATATGAGGTTGTTCTAAATAACCAAAATATTGTGACTCACCTTGATGTTTTTAGTGCATACAAATCATCTAACATAGCCATGATTTTGAAGACACCTAACTTTCTTAGTGAAAGATACAATGAACCTGAGGAGAATACCAATGATATTTAGGCTATGTAGGAGTTATATATGGGAAATTATACCCTTAAGGGTAGGTCACACCAACATGTGACAAACTCAACATCATCCAACAATGTTTTTATCTCTTGATACAAAAGCTATAAATGATCTGCCCCCACCAAATTCAGGTGATAATCAACCTATCACTTGTAAAACTATCTACAACATAGTCAAGGATATGACAAGGATAAAATCTAGTAGAACCCTACATGAATTAGCATAAATTACTAAACAAAGGGACTTACTACTTAAGTCTCTTACAGATAAGAGAATTGAGCCCAAAAATAAAGTTGCAACCAATACTGACTTTTTGATATAAAAGGATAGAAGTAAGGTTCTACCTTTCTTATTCACAATTTGAATATTTGGTAAGAATTTACATAATTTCCTAGTTGATTCAAACACCTCAAAAAATGTTATGCATGTAGGAATCTATAGGCAATTATGACTAGCCCCTATAAAATTAGATAAGGTAGTGGTCTAGTTAGATAAGTCTAAAGTTAGGTTGTAGGAGAATTATTGAATGTTCATATATAATTACAGGCTGAACCAAGAATGCAATCATTTATAGATATGCATGTGGTTGAAATCCCAAAGGTATATGGCATGCTAGTGAGTAGATATTGGTCCAAATGTCTTAATCATTATATGGAAATAGACTTCTCCCATATGTGGTTGCCATGGAGAGCAGTGGCAAATGAGATGAGAATTGATAGAAAGCCACACATGTAACTAATGATTATATAATATGATGCATTCAATGAAAAAGTCAATTTTACCTCCATGGATTTAGGTATCTATTCTTTAACCACCAAACCAACAAACAAAGAAAAAATCAACCAAAAATAGAATTTAGGTATGTGGTCTTTATATTTTGATATAGCATGATCTAATCAAGGATCAAGAGATAGTATTTTAATTATTGATCCCAAAGGTAACACACACACACACACACACACACACACACACACACACACACACACACACACACACACACACACACACACACACACACACACACACACACACACACACACACACACACACACACACACACACACACACACACACACACACACACACACACACAAACACACACACACATGCACACACACACACGCAGTAATTCCACTATACTAATAACATACCAAAATATGAGGTGCTAATTTTTGGACTGTAATTTATAGCTAGGTATGATGTCCATAAATTAAAGGTGTACAATGAATTTTAACTAGTCACCAATGAGGCAAGGAAAAAATTTCAATT
This sequence comes from Torreya grandis, assembly GCA_037957365.1. Classification (NCBI taxonomy): domain Eukaryota; kingdom Viridiplantae; phylum Streptophyta; class Pinopsida; order Cupressales; family Taxaceae; genus Torreya; species Torreya grandis. The sequence continues at coordinate 1,506,763 of JARHVA010004153.1, forward strand.
TAAGCTTTCTCATTTAAATAAGTATAGGCATCATGATTGGGATTTGATGGAATCTTTCAATGCATTTAACATTGTTTCCATTCCTAGAATTAACAACTCCATGGTAGAATCACTAGTTGTTTCTACTGCTAACCTTACACCTTTGGAGAACATAGATCTACAAATATTTTTTGTTAGATTGGTTTTATGTCCATCTATGGCTAATCATGTGAATAATTTTCAAGTGTTTAATGACAATATAAACATTATAGATTTCCTTTCTAATTCTAATGCTTTTGACATGTAGGTGGTTGATGACGATGAGAGGAGTGATATGAATGAATAACATTGTGATGCCGATGGAGTTATAAACCATAAATACAATAAAATCCTAAAGTGAATGATATAATTGTCAAGGTTATTCAAATTCGAAAGGCCCACAACTAGGCCTAAAAGAGTTATTCACCCTAATCAGAGGTCATGACTTGTTAACATGGGGAAGCCTGATCACCCTCAAAACACCACTATAGGGCCAAAATACAATGATGAATAAATGTGATGTTTTCAAAATATGTTAATCCATTACCAAGATGTCATTTCTTGCACTTATGGTGACCTGAAGGTGTTTAATCCCAAGATCATGATGCATAATATTCCATTGAAACTTGATAAGAAGCCATTCAGATAGTGCCAAAATCTAGTTAACCATATTCTTGAGCCATTCATATTGAAGTAATTATATAATTTTTCAATTGGTATAATCTTTCCTATATGGTATTTAACTTGGGTATCTAATTTAGTACCGATCAAAAAAGAATTGAGAGTTCTATTTTTGTGTTGATTTCAAGAATTTAAATCAAGATTTAGACAACGATAATTATCCACTACCATCCCTATATGAATTCATCCAAAAGGTCATTATATCTAAGATAATGTCTTTCCTAGATGGATTATTAGGGTACAATCAAGTTTTAGTTGACAAAGAAGACCAATCTAAGATATACTTTACCATAAAGTGGTTCACATTCACTTATAATAAAAATCCCTTTTGTCTAATCTATGCTGACACCACTTTCTAAATATCCATGGACATAACATTTGAAGGGTTGATTGGTAAGTGCATTGTTATGTATATGGATGACCTAACATTTTTTTTAAAATGCATATCAAACCATTTTAAACAATTGCACAAGATATTTGAATGTTGTCATAAGTTTCATATTTCACTCGATCTAAAGAAATTTATTTTGTGTAACTGAAGGTAGGCTCCTTGGTCACATAATTATTAAATAAGGTATGTTAATTGACCCTAAAAGAGCTGATGCCATCTCAAAAATTCAATTACCAAATATTAAAAAGGAGCTAAATTTTGTTTTTTCAAAATTAAACTCATATGGAAATTCATTTTAGGTTTTTGCTAAGATAAATAAATCATTGAATGCCATGTGAAAATAGGGAGCTGAAATTGAGTAGACACCTACCTTGAAGAAATCCTTTTAATAAATTAAGGATGCCATAATGAAATCCCTTGTTTTGTTCAGCATATATTACACAAAATATTTCTACTTATATTCATTTCTATCTGATCACACCATTATTGCCATCCTTTCTCAGAAACTAGAAGATGCATAACATCCCATAGCTGTCATGAGCACCAATTTAAATTAAAAAAATTTATGCTATGGTTCTAGATCCTATTGTCAAAATGATGTTGGGGTAGAATGAACTTGGAAAAAGAAAAGGACATTGGGTCTCAAAACTTTAATAATATGAAATTGAAGCTAGGCCTGTGAGGCTAGTTTGAGGTCATGGTTCATCACAATTAATCTCAAAAATTAACCGTAGTATTATTGTTATCCAAGTAAATTAGTCTAAACTAAAGCACAACCCATGGTATGATTCTATTACTCATTAATTATTGTATGGTTCTCCACTAACAAACCTAGATATAACACATAAAAGAGTATTAAGGATAAGGGTTGTACACTACATGTTCAAGAAAGGTGTCCTATATAATATAAATCGTGAATGGATTTTCCTAACATGTGTTTAATACAAGATGAAGCACTAAATGTCATGTCCTATTTCCATGATAAATTAGGTAATGGTAATCCTTATGGTAGTGTGACAACCCACAACATCTTAAGGGTTGGTTATTATTGGCCAACATTATTCAAAGATGATCATATTCATGTGATATCTTGTCATCTCTATCAAACCTTTGAAAAAATAGAAACTCATGATGCTATGCATCTTCAACCAATAATTAAATAGCATCCCTTCACTCAATAGGGCTTGGAATTCATTGGAGTCCTAAATCTAAACTCTTTAATTGACCATAGATTCATTATTATAATACTGACTATTACACAAGATGAACTGAAGCAAAGTAAACCAAGAAAAACACTACTAAGGAGTTGATTAGATTTCTTGAGGAGCGTATTATAACTAGCTTCAACACCCTTATGGCACTTATGTGTGACTATGGGTTTACCTTCTAATCAGCTGAGTTGACTGAGTAAGCATATCAAAATATAATTTCAATGATGTTCTCTTTAAAATATTACACACAAAGAAATCGTTTGGCTGAGTCCAAAAATAAGAACTTGATCAATGTTATCAATAAATCAGTAAAAGAGAACCCACATTGTTATCATATTCTAATCAAGTATGATTTATGAGATGGTTAAACAAGGTGTAAGAAGCCTCAAAAGTTCACCTTTCATATTGATTTATGGTACAGTGCCAATATTTACAATAACACTCAAGAGACCCACATATCAATTCATAAATGAATAAATGGAAGAAAATGAAATATGCCAATATAGGTTGTTGGACATGATTCATATGGATGATATGAGAGATGAAGCCTTGAAGAATTATAGAAAGCATCAAGAAATTATAAAAATATGGTTTGATAAAAAAACACAAGTAAAAATGTTTTGTATTTTAGACTTGGTTTTATTATGGGCCAAAGATATTGATAAGACAGGTCAACATTCTAAGCTAAGCCCTCTTTAGACTGATCCTTATCAAGTTGTAGAATTTCTAGGATAGAATGCTTTCCAATTGAAAGATCTATAATGGAATGACCTATAATTTTAGTCAATAGATAGTTTCTAAGGCCTTACTTCTTGGTTATTCTATTTAACATTATTTCAAAATGAGTCACGAGGTTTATTGCATGTATATACTATACAATGTTATGTTATTCCTTAGTTTAGTTTTTATTTTTGATGTTTGTTCATTTTATTTGCTTTGTTATTTTATGTTTATTTTCCCCAACTCATTTGAGTTGACTTGTTTTGTCTAAGCCTCTGGTGTCCTTTTAGTGTGTTTCTATAAATTAAAACTAATTAGGGTTAATTATCTACCATATCATGGTAAATTAGTTCTATTGGAGGTGGTCACTTATAATTGCTATTTTATATCTTCCCTTGCATCCCATCTTCTATAATTTTTTCTAGAAAATAAATCCTATGCATAGATAGTGTTACATCAAAACCAGGTCTAAGGAGTAGAAAATAGAAAAATAGTATGTTGAAATTGAGGTGTTCTTGTTCTATTTTGGGTTGGTCACTTCAAATGGTGAGTAAGTGCATGAGGATCATTCATATTTTAGAATTTAAATAGTAAGTATTCATTCCTAAATAACTCCATAAACTAGAAGTAATTCTTTTGTACATTTTCAAAAATTTGAAGGCCATTGATTCTAAATAGAACATGTGGATTTTAGAAAGGTTTATTTTCTTTTTTAAAGCCACCAATTGCACTTACTTGAAGACTTAAAGAAAATGAAAATTCTGATTTAGGTTGAATTTTTCTTCATGATCTAATTTTTTTGAGTCTATCATTATACCCATGGTTTGGTTCCCATCTCTCAATTAATAGAATTAGAAAATCTCTCTTTAAGAAAGAAGATTTTGAAGGAAATGGAATAAAATACAAAATGTAAAGTTTTTACTTGAAAGAGTGATTCGGGAAATCTCCATCATAGGATTTTTATCTTGGCTTAAAATGGAGTAAGGCTTTAAGTGGGACCAATTATATCTCTGTCAAAGCTATAGATGCCTAGGTGGTAGAAGGGTAATGCACGGGCTAGCTCCCCCCAAGTCAAATTGCCAATTATTTTCAATCTTAGAAGTTTTGGTTGTCTAAAAAAGTTTGAATTATTTTATATGAATTCAAAAGTGATAAAATAATCAATCACTTTTACACACACTGATAGTCTAAGGCTAAATTGGAACTCAATATGTCACATATTGAAGTAGACTTTAGTTCTTTCATATTTTTCATTTTGTCTAAAAAATTATTTATAGTTTGTGTTTGCTTTCCAAGTGTGAAGATTTATAATCTATATTTTGAATGTTGATTCACCATTTGTTGGGTCCAACATGCCCCATTCTCATATTTCAAATGGGGACCTTCTTATTCTGATTCTGTATTTAGTTTGTAGGTTTTTGAATGTGAAGTTATATCATCTGTATGCTTCATTGATATTAACCAAATCTAAATTCAAGCCTATTGAATATAATAAGTTTCATTTATGATCTTCCCAGTCTAAATTATACCTCTAAAATGTTTTATTTTTATTTTAAAGTGACTACGTATTTATAATTTCCCATTATAAAGACTCGATCGATATTCAATTTTAGACTTGGCTACTCAAAAATTATTTATGCTTTGAAAATAATATCAATTCATTACTTTGGACTAATGAATTCTATTATGTGTCTAAGCTCATAAGTTGGACCTTGTTTTATGCCTTGGTAGATTTCATCGCTTTTTAGCTATCTTACTAATGACTTCATTTTCCTTTATTTTTTTATTGCCTTGTCTTTTCTCGTAAGTCTTGAAGACTTCCCAAGGTCACCCAAATCCTTCCATGTGTCCAAATCTCATCGACACGTGTCTTTAGAGTACAATATTTTAAAAAATGACTCTAAGTCCTTTTAAAGCCTTGGGGACATGATACGGTGCCATGTGGCACCATCACAGAGTTTGAAACCTTGGAGGAATTAGGGAATTTCCCTAGAGCCTCGAGACTGTAGAACCTGAGAGATTTGGTAACTTAGAACCTTAGAAGCTTAGAACCTAATCAACTCAGGGGTATTATAGTATTAACCTATAAGCCAAGGAGTTGAAAAATATTGGTAAAGGACCACAACCTTGAGGCCATGAGAAGACACCACATGGTACCCTCCCAGGATCTCAGGAGCTCAGGGAATTGGCATCATTGGACCAAATCATGAATATCTTGGGAAGTCAAAAATAATATGCATGACCATGATGATTATAGAGGAAAATAAAAAATTAAAGCATGAGGGCAATGACAAGCTACTAAGTGGAAAAGTGGGACCTGATGAGCAAATCCAATAGCCTTAAAAAGGGAAAAGGAATGTGAAACTGAGAACAAGCCATGTGTCCAATGGAGAATGTATTGTAGCCAAAAAACCTATTATGTGGACTTGGGGACTTGAGAGGAAGCTAACTTGACAAGAAATATGTCTAGGAGATTATAGATGAGTGCCAAATGTCAAAGAGAACTCGAAAACATAAAGGATTGACCCAAACTATGCCAACCAAATGAGTCATCATAAATGGAAAATGATTAAATTTGATGGCCTATAAATTTTTTATAATGACATAAATTTAGGAAAATAATATAATAATTTATTGGTCTGGATTCTAAGGGGTCTAATTACTAGAGAGATGTACATGGAATGAGCTGGTAACTTCTTGGCCCAAATATTCTCCCAGGTAGATTGAATAGAAAAATAATTCAAAGCACTTGGTACAAAATGGATATGAGTGGGATAATTTATGATATATAGGTGTCAAAAACATGGAGAAAATATAAGGTATAATTTGACCTCTTGTGATATTCCAAGGGAATATTTTAATCGAATGCAATTGTAATTGCCAGAGGTGGCAATTATAGCTAGAGATGGGAGCCTTGTGCTACTTGGATACAAGTGCCATTTTCTTTTCTATAAAAATTAGTCTACATTATTTTAAAATAGGGGGAGATGTTATGTGATAAAACTCTACATAAATTTTGATAGGCTCAGTCTTCTTTTTCTCTTGTTTTGTTTTGGCTTGAAATTGTCCACCCAAAGGGCACACTTAAATGCTTTTGTAATAACAATGAAATAGATATAAATATGGTTTGAAATTCATGTTGTTATTTATTAATGTCATTTATTTCTTGATGTAACATAATTTATTAATTTTGAGAAGAGATTACAATGTTTTTTTACTAATGAATATGTAGTTATATTATGCAATAACTAGTCTAATTGGTTTTGAATTTCTATTTTATTTAACTCGAAGATGTGTCAAGCCATTATATGTAGTATCTACAAGCCTTTCATATTATTTTATTTAATATAATTTCAGGTTAATATGCACATTTAATTCCTTATAATACTTCCCATTGAGTTGTTTTGGTTTTTGATACAACTAGACTCGGTACACAATGCTACAATTATGATTTGACATGCTTTTGACTTTAAGCATTAACAATCTTATTCTAGTCATGGAACCACTTAATTTATTACCCTAATATTTATATCATTTTTTTTTATGATGAATATTATATCCATTTTATTTTAGTGTGATACCTATGTCAATGAGGAAGTAAAGGACTTAAGCAAACATCAATAAGATTTCTCAGACAATATAGAGTGGATTGAACTTCTAGTGGTTAATTTCCATTGTTCCCCCAACTAAATGATTTGAAAGTTATTAGCCATTGGATTTAGCTATATAAATCCTAAAAATGAGGGGAAATTATGTCCTATATGTTATTATCTCACTTTGTACCATTATATCAATTAATCCAATAAATGCTTTTGTTATGGGTCACAAATTGACACCAACAAGATTTAGGATATAGGGTCCAATCATGAAGGCAATTGGGGCCAATTTGAGATTTTTAAACATATTTGTGACTATATAATGTGATTTTTAACTTAATTATCCCCAATTCCATCACAAATTGAGCTAATTAGTCAATTAGGGAAATCAATGATGCAATTTGGTCTAGATTGAACCTTGTGAACCTAATTTTTACTCTAAAGGATGTTAATTGGGTTTAAATCAATTTGTTTAAGGTTTAGGGTTTATAATTTAGGTTTTAGGGTCCAATTGTGTTCATGAAATTAGGACCAATTTAGTATTTGTGAACCTATTTGAGACTACAAAATGTAATTTTGGGCTCAATTTACTCCAAGATCATCATAGATTGAGCTATTTAGTCAATTAGGGAAATTAGTGATAGGATTTGGGCCAAATTGAGCCTTATAAACCTAATTTTTTTAAGGTTAATTTAGTTTTTAATGTTTTATTTTTTAGGGTTTAGGTTTAGGATCAATTAGGCAAGAATTATACACATCAAATAACGTGTACATGATTTTAGTGTGTATATGGTCCCATGGGTAGTAAAATAGTAAAAAAATACAACAATTCAATGCCTTTTTGCACATCAAGGCTTTTGTCCCCTGCATACTATTCTATGTTTCATTATGCACACTTCAAGTCTATTTTTTAATGATTTGATCACTGTCCACACCCTCAAATGCAAATAATTTTTTTGTCTAATCATGGTTGACTACATAGTGTAGGTCTATTTTTTAATAATTTGATTGATGTGCCCACTTGGTACTTCATAGTTTAGGTCTATTTTTTAATGATTTGAGCTCTCTCCCAACCCTCAAAAGTACATAAATTTGTCTAATCATGGTTGACTACATAGTGCAGGTCAATTTTTTAATAATTTGTTCATTGTCCCCACTTGGTATTACACAACACACAGGTCTATTTTTTAAAAATTTGATCACTATCCACACCCTATAAATTTCATAACTTTATGTAATCATAAGTGAAAAAAGTCATACTAGTGGGAAGAAGAATTAGAGTGAAAAATGGTGGAAGAATTAGAAGTGATGAGATAAAAACAAAGGTAGTGAATGTGACGAATTTATGCAAGTAAGTCTACTATCCCTAGTGAATTGAATGTCACAAATAATGATGAAATAAATAATGTTAGCATACCAAATTTGGATAGTATACCAATTTTTTTAATTCCAATTGTCAATTTTGATAGTATACTAAATTATAATGAAAGTCCACAATTAAATATTACAATTTTTAAATTTTGGTGATAATGATAATATGCATGATTATTTACACTCTAAAAATGAATAAATTTGCATGAAAACACAACTTGGAGGAATTAACAATGAAGAAAATAATATGGGAACACCTTTTAACGAAGAAACTACTAATGAAGAAAATAATATGGGAACATCGTTCAATGAAAAAACTACTAATGAAGATAACAATATGGAAACACCAAATCAACCAATTTTAGAACTACGAACACCTCTTAAGATTTTAAACATAAGACCATTGTATTTAATTAAAATTGATGAAAACATTATGAAACTAATGTATAAAAAAATGTCTAACAACGAAATGAGAAGAAAAACTGAAAGAATTTGGGATCGACAAACAAATATCAAAGATGTTAATTTTTTGTTACATTATTAAAAGTGCACAATATGATACCTACAATAAAAAACGTAAGACTAAGAACATCTAATATTGATGGTCAAAACAAGGCACTTGTTGAAAATGTACATAATGTATGCCATAAAGTAGGTGTGAATAAATGCACCAAATATGATAATGTTGCTTGATGCATTATTAGAACTTGTATTATAAATTTTCAAAAAAGAAAGAAATGCTTGATTAAAAATATAAGTAGAGCACTGAACATAAATAGTAAAACACTAATGCAAGTAATTGGGGGATGTAGAAGACTTGATTTTACTAGTGACAATGAATTATGGGTGTTATCCAGTAGACTCCCATAGAAATACAAGTTTATCGTTGATGTCCTAAAATATTTAATTACATAATTTTGGAGAGATAACATAAGGGTATCACCTAATATATGATATTTAATGAAAAAAAGAGTTGTTTCTTGTAACTATGAACCACATTTGAAACATTTTTTGGATGTGACTCAAACATAATTGTACTCTAAATTTGTTCAAAAATATTAAAATTTTTATATTATTCAAACATGTTTTGAAATGGCCAAACCCTTATATGTGAAAATAAATAATACATACACCACGTGTTTTTTTAGGAAACACGTTTAATTTTAGATTCATTATGGTGTTTTTCATCATGTTCATTGTACTTTGTATACTAAAAACAATTTGTAGGAGTGTGGAATGGAAGCTCCACCAAAATAAACAAAGGAATTTATTACAACCATTATTTTGTGAAAGACCAAATGGAAAATTTTTGTTATAACAAAGCATGTTTGGACAAAACTTACAACATTTGTGGTGGATTGCCAAAATTGAAAAAATGTACCCATGAGGAAGTAAACATAGAATTGTATGAGAATTAATTGGTTTTAGTCAATATAAATTTGTGACATATTGATTAAACTATGGAAAAAAATCTAAAAGGTGTGATATTGTTACAAATCAAATACTTTTATTCAATTTTATGCTCAAATTCATGGAGGAAATTATTTGTGACTATGCAAGGCACACACACAAAGCTAGATAACTAGATGAATAACTAAATTTAACCAAAGACACATTCCCACTTAATAATATTGTTTTAGTAGTTGAATTTACAGATAATTATACATTACAACCACAAATGGAGATTTAGTCACAATACTACAATTCAATACAGGTTTCCATTTTCATGAAGTTAGCATTAATGCATGTACCTGACAGTATAGAGCATGATCATCAAATGTTAAGGGAGTACTAATTATATTTCAAAGATGATCAAACATATTATATTTATTATATTCAAGGTTATTTTAAAATTTTATATTGTAAGTTGAGTGAAAGGAACATTACTTTTAATCAAAATTATATTTGGTCAGATAATTACACATCATAATTTCACAATGTACATATGTTGTACTAGCTGAGCAGGATAAATGTGAAAAGTAGTGTATAACATATTTTGAGTTTCACTAAAGAAGGACATGGAAAAAGGGATCATGATGGTTTACGATCATGTGTCAAATGAGTGTTTTCAAGAGAGGAGTTGAAGTTTGAAGATGTTGATGATTTGATAGATGCAAAAAACATAATTGAATGGTGTAGTGAGAAAATGGCCCATGTTGCTCAAGAAAACTCTAATGTTCATAGATATTTATATTTTATAGAAGAAAAATTTGAAAGATATGAATATTATATGATAGTAACATGATCGAGTGAGTTCCACTCAATTCATAGCTCAAATATAGGTTCTTGGACAATTCATATGAGGTAAATAACATTTGCATGCATGTACTTTGTTTGGAATGTGTGTGAGTCATAAGAGTGGGTGGATGAATGGAGATATAGACCTCTAATTCCTATTGACACATATCAGGTTCCACTAACATTACAACTTACAAATATGACATCATCACATAACTTTGACCATGTATCTGATCTAGTGCAACTAGGTAGAGATGAATTTCTATATTTAAAGTATATATGAAATTAAATTGAAAGTATGTTTTATGTATTAAATTTGGTGTATATATTAATATATCATTATTAAATCATGTTTTGTTTTGATGTGTATAAAATTTTTATGTAGTTATTGTAGATGAGGATAATGAGGAGGGGACAAACTACTACTTATGCTAGTGTGTAGAGAAAAAATTGATTGACTTTGTGGTCACAAATGGGGAAGAAATTACCATCCCATTTGGTTTGTGTTAGTTAATTTAACTTGGATTTTATGATATCCTATCAAAAATTCAAATGTATGGTTGTTTGAAAACTATGAAAAACATAGGAAAATACTCCACTATTCAACTTTGGTTCTCACAAGTAATATTCAATTGCATAAATATCAGGGGAAGCCATTAAATAGGACTCTATATAAGGTTTGTGAATCTGAACATTAAATAATTATTGATAATATCAAGATTAGAGATGATCCTAGTGGTTCTTTGGATTGAAATCCAATAGGTATGTTGAGTTCTCAAATGTAAATGAGTGTAATTTTCTCAAATTTTATTATTTTTCTAAGTAGTACATATAAATTTTAGTTTAATTACATACTAACATATTTTTTGTAGGTCAGTAGTGCTAAATTATCTTCCACCTACATGTGGTTGGAATTGTTAGTAGAGAATTCCATATTCTCAAAGCTATGAGAAGCTTTTGGTTCATAGAGATGACTGACAATTTTACTGTAGAGGAAAGGACCTTCTTGAGTCTATAATGGGTCTTTTGTCTCCTAACTAGGCATACTCAAAGGCCAAAAACTTGATCCTAGAGTTTATTCAACACTCGTAATGTGGTGATGATGCCATTTTTTAGCCATAAGGCCCCAGAGGTAGAGATATCCAGTTGTGGTTTGAATGTTGACAACATTTCTTGTCATTATTTCTTAACACCAAAATTATTAAAAAAATGTGTATCCACATAGATTTAAAGATCATGGTGGTTAAAACATATGTAATTTTCATATCTTAATGTGTTGTAAGTGACGGATTTTTAAATGAAGGTCTTGAAAGTGGAAATGTATACTAGAGGTAAAGATTATATCTCTCAACTACATTAAAGTAGCATTTCAAGATTGATCAAGGAATTGTTAGCCATAAATTTGCATCTTATGTTAGATACAAGTGCCCCAGGGTGAAATTATAGGATTCCACATGCATGTGATGGTTTTTTTGGTTCATGTATATGGCTTAACATTTTTATTTGACATGTGTCCAAAGTTTGCCTTTAAAAGTGCAATTTTATCATAGAAGGAAAGACCTTATTAAGGCTAGAATAGGTGATTTGTCTCCTAATCAAGCATACATGTAAGATAATAACTTGGTCCTAGAGGTTATTCAACACCCTCAACATGGTGATGATGCTAGTTTTTATCCATAAGGCCTCAAAGTTGGATATTTATAGTTGTGGCTTGAATGTTGATAACATTTCTTGTCAATGTTTATTAAAACCAAAATTATTGCAACAAATGTGTATCTGCATGGATTCAGAGGTTAGGGTGGTTAGAACATATGTAATTTACATATCTCAATATTTTGAAAATGATGGATTTGAAAATGGAGGCACTAAAAGTGGGAATGTCTACTAGAGGCAAAGAACTTATCTCTTGACTACATAAAAGTAGCGTTTTAAGATTGATCATGGAAATGTCAACCACTGATTTATCTCTTATGTTTAATAAAAATGATATAAGATGAAACTATAGGGCTTACACATACATGTGATGGTTCTTTTTGCTCATGTAGATGACTTACAATTTTTTTTGGCATGTGTCCAAAGTTCATCTAATAAAATGCAATTTTACCATAGAGGAAAAGACTTTTTTGATGACAAAATAGGTGATTTGTCTCATAAATAAAAATACCTAGAGGAAAATAAATTGTTTGTAGATGTTATTCATTATCCCCTATGTGGTGTCGATGCCATCCTTCATATAGGAGGCCTCAGATGTGGAGATATCTAGCTATGGATTGAATGTTGATAACATTTATTGCCAATGTTTCTTGATGCCACAATTATTGTAAAGATGCATATTCTTGCCTATTATATAACTCATAATTCTATTGATATCATGACACCATTGAAACTACACACAATATGGGAAACATATTTGGAAACTTGAAATAATATAGTGAGTGATTGTGAATTATGCTTGAGATCATACTCAAACTTAATAACTTACATTTCTAACTCTAAAAACTTGTTGAACTCCATTTCATCATTATCAAATCTTGAAAAAATAATTACTTTAAGCTTTATAAATATATTTAAGGTCATGCAAAGTTATAAATATACTTAAGGCGTTGGTAACAAACTTTTAAAATAGGCCTGTAACGTTTTTTATGACCAGCAATTAATTTTTGGCTTGTGGAAGCTAGCTTTGAGGCACAAAACTTGTAAAAACACCTTGGAAACATGATTAGAAACATAAAAACTTGTATATTCTTCTTGAATAATTTTTAGGATGGTGAAAACCTTTTATATTTTCCTTATGTCATCAGATAAACTTGTAATAACTCCACTACAAACTTGCAAACATGTTAATAAGTCTTTAGAGGTTAAAATTCATTTTTACCTTCTAATCAATCATGAAACTTTGTTTATGGATTAACATATTTTATCCATATTAATGGAGTCTAGAGGAAATCATATGATGAATTCAAACTCGTCATTACCTTTTCCAAACCTTCCAAGCACCATGCATAACTAGAAATGAAATAGGATGTGAACGATCTTTTGTGAAAACCCTATAAATCTATTGTTTTGGCTATTTTGAAACATTTTAACCTTTGTTTCTTATTTTGAGTGAAAATAAACAAACATAGATGGCCTTCTTGTCTCTTCTAATCTTAATCTCATGCTTGAAAACCTTAATAAGAGTATACAACCTCTAACATACCTGCAACTTTTCATTTTTTACTTTATATATAAACTACAAATCTTGTTTTGAAAGCTATTTTTTGGTCTACACACCCTCTCTTATTCTATTGAAATCTTTCACATCTTAATTTTTGGTTCTTTTGATAATTAAAACTCCTCCAAGATATTTTTATTGATCTCTAACCCTCTTGATAGCTTCATAAGCATCATGCATGCCCGCAACCTAGTTTTTGACTTGTCATATAGCTTGAAAATCCTTACAACCATTAGAAATATAACTAGATCTTGTTGAAAACGAGTGATGTTTTACCTATGTATGCTCTTTTTAAAGGTTTTTAAGAAATTAAAACCTTGAATATATGAATAATAGTCTCATGAAATTTGGAAACTTGGGTAACTATACTTGCAATAGTCTTATTTAAAAATCCATATATTGAGATCTTGCTTAGACCATGGTGTTTTAAAACCTTGATTATAATGATATTAATCTTGAACCCCCTCCAATAGACCTAAAATTTTATGAAAGCATAATGTTCTTCTTGTGAAAGATCCTTTTTCTACATTGGAAGCTTGGAAGAGTTTAGAAGGAGGTAGAATAGAAGGGAAACAAGGTCAAAATACCTTTTGAACAAGACGTATGGATTTCAAAGAGTTCTAAGCCTTCCAAACGACCTTTATGAATTGATATAAGACCTTTTTGATGTTTTTTGTATTGAGAAACACTTTTTAATGCCTCAATAAACAATTGTAATATTTAATCATGGTTCATAAAACCTTCATACATAGTTCACAAGACCTGAAACATGGTTTCAAATGCTTCCATGATGATGTTAACATGTTCTATAAGTTTCATGCTCCAAATAACATTCATGCAAACTATAGACATAGTTTTAATCATGTATGAAAGTCATATCAAGAAGTTGCATGGCCTTCTCATGGTGATTAATAAATCTAGTATAGGATTTCCAAAGCTTTTAAACATACCTATAGGTTGTAACATTTTATTCAATATTTCCATGGTGTTCAAAACTTCAAGATAGTGTCTATGATTTTAGAGCACTTACAAGACTTCATATGTGGCTCTCAAATTCCCATTATTATATCAATGATAAGAGTTAAGTTTCAAGCTCCTTCAAGAAAACCATAAGGTATGAATACCTCATCAAAATATGCCTACAGATATGTAGACCTTCATGCAATATTTAATGGATATTTGATAGCATTTTCAAGTTTACATGGAATTTAAAACTTTAAACAGGATAATTATGCAAATATCTAAGGGTTTCATATATGTACAAGAACATTTGTAGGCCTGTATACAAGTTTCATGAGCTATTTTTAATATGTTTCTAATGAGTATAGGTGAAAGTATTAAAAATAAAACTCATATGATGCTTTCGAAACATCTTCAAGTGAGATTATGGTGTTATGTAGAGGTTTAGGACCAAAGCTCCTTGAAAATTCTACTAACATGACTATTGTAGGCAAATATCATGAGCTTTCACCATTCCAAACATGATTCAATACCTTCAAATCCAAGTTGAAGGTAGAGGTATGTAATCACCTAAAAGTGGTATTTGAGTGCTAAGAGTATTACTTGGGACTACATATTCCTATATTATCCCTAAACCTATCCTAGAGCCTATTATCACTCTTTTCTAACCTTTGTGTGGGCCACAAGCATCCCTAGTCATCTTAAACATAGTCCTATACCCTCATTTCATGATCATATCCCTTGATGCCTAGTGTTCTACTAGCTTGACATCAAAGCCACATTAAGGACACTAGATCCATGTGGTGCTCATGTCCCCAAAATAGTGCATATGTCCTTTACCCTAGATTTCTTGAACAAATATATTTTCAAAGGTAAAACCCTCCTAAGGTTGGCCTAAACATCTTTTATTATCTACACAAGCAATAAAACACTATAAATACATGAATTTTATCCATATATCCACTAGATAGAAATTATATGTAAAATACATATTCAAACATGAAACAAGTTGAGAAAATTTAAGGTTATTAATCCTTTTTTACCCTACTTCTACATATTATCATCTACAACATCCTTAAGCTTAGATTTTATATATTTCCAATCTGAAGCACAAATAAGGCACTCAAGGCCACTATCATACTATCATCACTTGCATTTACACTAATACTTAGGTGGGGAGAACTACATTAGTCTTGAGCCCTCTTCGAAGTATTGGTATGCACACAACTCTCTTCAAAGGGGTGTTGGGGATGTTCAGCCTATCTTACTAATAAACATGCTTTTCATCTCATTCCTTACTTGTAAGCAGGATTATGGTTTGCATCATAAATAAGTCATTATAGGCATAATATAGAGTTCTAGATTTCATACGCGTAAGAATAAAACCAAAAACACAGACATACACTAGTAGAATTTGGCAAATAAATGACTATGTGACTAAAAATTTTAGTCACAAAAACTAAAAATGACTAAATTATACTAATTTTTTGCAACATATCTATAAATGACTAAATAATGACTAATTTTATCATCAGGTAAAAACACAACTAAATAATTAGTCACACAAATAAAAATTAGACAATATGATATTAAAGTGGGTAATTAAAAAAATATTTTAAATTGGGAAATTATTGGTGGGAGTGGGTTGTAATGCACGCATAGGGTTAATAGCAAATTAGAAAATTATTGGTAGGAGTGGGAAGTATAGTAGAGTACAAAATTTGGTAAAGGTAATTTGATGGGGGAGTGGGGAGTATGGAATTATGTGTGCAATGCACCTTTACAAACAGAAGGAGGGTATGTTAATTATTAATGAAGCTGGAGTTGACCAAAGAGGGTTTGTGTGCCAATTTGATGGCATGAGTAATTTTAGGTTTTAGCATATAAGTATATCAGCTACTTACGTGAGTGATAAAGGTTGTTTGGAGAGGATCTGGAGACTTATAAAAAGGCAGGCAAGGAATTAGGAGTTTACTGCAACAAATTTGAAGTCGGCAAGGCCCTCTGTAGTGAAGTCAAATTTGAGGATGCCCTCTATATTTAATTCAGAGGTAATTCAAAACCCTCATTACATTAAACACAAAAGCTATATCTTTTTTATTTATAACTATATCTATCTAGGAGAATAAAATTAGTGTATTACAAGAGATGAGTTACATATATAGGAGGGCATCTTGTCATAATACATTGACTACCATGTAATAATTTTGATTTCTTGAGATTGTGAAAGAATTGGATGCTTTTATTCATTGTATAATCAATACAATGTAGTGACCATATCTTGAAGTTGTCTATTTGTGTTCCATGTTATCATGCATGGGTATGGTATTAATTTCTAATTTTGTAACCAATTCACCAACCTAATCCCTAAAGCTCATTTTCAATAAGTGTTCATGGCATGGGTATTGCATGTACATCATAATTAGTTTGTTACTAGTTGGTGTAACTTACAGTAGTTACATAGGCAACTAAGTACCAGAACCATACAAGCAATTCTAATTTTAGCAAACAATTTTTTCAGTAGTTTCCTCTATGTTTTTTGGAGCATATGGGAATTGAACTTGTAACATGCATCCAAATTTAAATTCCTTTCATCACTTTTCCATTAAACCATGGGCTCATGTCCCGAACATAGACCTCAATGTTTGGGTAACATTGTGTGCAAGCCTAATCTATTAATTGCATGGAATCCTATAAGATGGTCTCATATACACATGGGAGTCTATCGATTTTTAGAACAAGTCATCTTATCTCAACATGTTAATAATTTATGCTAGTAAGTAATTCTCAAAGTTACAAAAAATAATTCATTAGCATTTTTTTTAGTGTTTATGTATTCATTAACATTGAAAAGATTGCCACATGTTTAAATTCTTGTGTTTCATCAATAGAACAAGCATAAATTATGTGTTATATTGCTAAAGCAATTCTCTAATTATCATCTAGACAATGAAGGCCCTTAATTAAACATGGATAAATATAATGTTTTTTTATTTCCAATCATGAAAAAAACATTTGATTCGTTATAGTGATGCCCAACTATATTTCTTGAATTTGAATTACTGCATAGTGCTCTATATCTTGTAGAGTGTTCTAATTATAATTCTATAGAGTGCTATGTATCCTAATTCTATGAAGTTCTCTAAATTATAGGTAAGTGATGAAGAGTGCTAAAGATAATGAGTTTACATGTATTATATCTTGAGTAAGTTGAATTTTTCAAGTTTATATTTTTTTCCTTGAAATAGGAAACTAAATTAATACTAGAATGCATAACATTATAGATGGATCAATGTTGAAGGTTGACTATGGATCAATACCATGTATATGATGAGAGAGTAGCTAATGAGAGGGACATGGACAAATATCCATGTCCATGTAATGACTGTATTGGTGGAAATGTGAAAAAAATAAATGTTATTTATTGAGATATGATAAGATATGGGTATACTGGTATAAACCCTTGGGATTACAATTATTATGAAGATATGATTGAATTACAGAGTCTGAGAGATGAGTAGGCATCAATGTTAGATGAAGGATTTGAAGTTGATAGAATGTTTAATGAGGGTCTAAATGATGATTGGGCCAACTTGATAGAAGATGATTTAAAGCTTGTGTATGCTAATTGCAAGTTAAGTCATTTGATAACAATCCTTCAAATTATTAACTTGCAAGTGGTGCTTAGTTGGACAAATGAGAGTGTAGATTAGTTATTGGCATTATTAAGTTCATTATTACCACCTGAATCCACATTGCCAAAAAAACAAATTCAATGTAAAAATAAAATCACTAAGCAAGGATTAGGGTATGAAAACATCCACACATGTGTGAATGGTTGTGTATTATTTTGCAATAATATTGAAATTGAGAGTGAATGTCCAAAATGTCATGAAATGAGGTATAGACAAGGGTTAAAATTAGCTATGGTTTCTAGAAAGGTCTTCACCACTTTTTAATAATCCCACAATGACTTCTAATGTATAGGTGTAGAGACATTACCGAACTTATGCAATGGCATGCCCAAAATAAGAGCACTAATGGAAAACAATGACATGTACCTAATTCTAATACATGAATGGAATTTGATAATAGATGACCTAATTTTTATCAAGATCTTCATAATATAAGGTTGGGTTTGGCTCTAGATGGGGTGAACCCATTCTCAAATCAAATTACAAAGGGTAAACTTGGAAAATGTTTTTAATAAATTATAACTTGCCTCCATGGTTAGCAACTAAACCATTTTTCTTAATGCTATCATTGATTATACTCTAAAAAAAAGTGTGACTTCAAATACAATTGATGCTTATCTAGAACCATTATATGATGAGTTAATGAAATTTTGGAAAGGAAATGAAGTAATTAAATCTTTAAGGGATGTTCATTCAATCAAATTCACTTTAAGATCTTCCTTATTATTTATGATTCATGATCTTCCTACATATGGCACATTGTCTGGTCTTACTATTCATGGATACCATGGATGTCTTACTTGTAACTTTAAGGATTTTGTGAGGCACTCAAAAAGTTTTTGTAAGTGTATTTATTATGGTCATCATGCTTACCTTAAAATGGATGATCCATATCATCGATAAAAAACACATTTCAATTCTCAAGAAGAGAATCATGAAGCACCATTGCTAGTAACAAGTGATTACATTGTTGAGAATGGACAAAAAAGAATGTCATTTATAATTGAAAATGATGGGATTGCTCGTAGTAGATATGATCTATGTAATGAAAGTGGTGTAAAATGGTTGTGCATATTTTATAAATTTCCATATTTTAAGCATATATCCATTAGGTATACTATTGACTTTATGCATACTGAGAAAAATATAGCCTATGTTATTATAGAAACTCTTTTTGGTGATTTTGATACTATTTAATCACGTGAAGACTTTAGACAACTAAATATTCATTAAAATCTTTAGGTTGAAAAATATGATGATGAAAAATATAGAAAACCTAGTACTCCTTATGTATGGACAAAGGAACAATGTGCACAATTCTTATAGTTGATGTCTCAGACATGCTTTCACAATAGATATGTAAGTAGTATTATTAAAATCCAAACTAACATTAATAGCTTAAGATGCCTCAAGATGCATGACTATCATGTCATAATTGAGAATATTTTACCTATTTTTGTAAATATATCAAGTTTGGCAAAGGGGCCAAGATTGGCAATTATAAGGTTGGGCCTAATATTAAAGAGGATGAGTTTACATGTATTAGATCCTTTGAACTTTGATAGTTTAAGGGAGGAGGTTGTTGAATTCCTTTGTCTATTGGAACAAGAATTTCCACCAACAATATTTGACATTTATATGCATATTTTGATACCTCTAGAATATGAACTAGAGCATTGTGGCACAGTAAGAATGAGATGGATGTATCTTATACAATGATATATGAAGGTTTTAAAATGAAATTGTTCATACTAGGGAAAAAATGGAAGGCAGAATGTCTGAGGGATATTCAATACAAGAGGCCATAGGATTTTGCACAAAATATATGAAGGATATTTAAAATCTTAATCGACATGTATGGGATGATGATGAAGATGAGAGAGTTGTAGGTGAAGTATTAGAATGAAATGGATGTCACTTCAATATATCACATCAAGAAAGAAGTGTGATACATACTTATATTCTTTAAAACACATCTTCATTCGATAAGTGGCATATGTAAAAAAAAATTACAAAATAATTTATGTACTCAATTGCACTTACACATTTTTATTATTAATTTTACTATTTGTATGTTAATATTCTATGTAGAAAATAAGAATAAGAGAATCAAACTTGGATGTAACATCGACCTCAAAAGTGCAGATGTCATGATTTGATTGGAGGTGATTCTTTTCTAAAATTTTAAGAATGGATTGATAATGAAGCCAATGATGCAAAAGAATAAGGTCAAGATATAAAAATGGAGGAAAGTGAGCTTTCACAATCTCCAAATTTATGGGCTATGCATTTTAATGGAATATGGGCCTATGGTAGTCATTTAAGAGTGGAAGAAAAAGATAAAGGAAAGACAAATTGTTATTATGTTTTTAGTGTTGAATTTCTTCATGAAACTGAGAAGAAATTTTATGTTGGATTCATCCAAAAAATTATTCAAGTGGATTTTTATAAAAATAGTCCTATATTATTAAAATGTAAGTGGATCTGACCATCTGTAGTACAATTTGATGAATATGGATTTGTACATGCAAATACATGATAATTTTTATTAGAGATAGATGAGTTATATGTTTCCCCTCTTCAAATTAACCAATCATTTCTAATTGATTATGTAAGAAGCCCAAGATGGTTGTATGTCATTCAAATAAAGTCTCATTTGAAATGAAAATTCATGAAAGTTATCAATATAATTCTTGATGGGCAATATGTTAATTTATAAAAAAAATTCAAAGAAGTGGATGAAGATGATGATGGAGTATTTGAAAAAGATATTTTTATTACCAATAAAGAGAATGGGAGAGATAATGTATTGCATGTCACAGCTGAGGATGAGGAGGAAAATTTAGTAGATGCAGACATGAGTGATCAAGATTTTGATCTTGCTAGTAATGCAGATGATTATGATGATGTTTCATCACCTTAACTTGTTATCTTGTCACCTAAACTTTGGTTATATGTATGGTGTAATTTATTATTTAATGTAATAAAGATCTAAGTATAGGTGTGCTTATTCACTATTATTTTACTGATACATTTTTGAATGTAATCATCATTATTTTGCTGGTACATTGTATATAAAACTTGAGATGTTCATTTCTAATTTGAAGTGAATTTAAAGTTAGGTTAAATAATTCTTCTTCATTTTCTTACTTTGGTTGAAATTAATTTTGTTTAGTTAGAATATAATTTCTTATATGTCATATATGTTTTCTAGATGCTGGACTTTTCTAATTTCTATAAAACTACTAGAATGAAAAGAAGCAAGAAAGGTTTAAAGGTATCAAAAAATGCAACAAGACACATGTGAAAGTAAACAACTCTTTAAAATATTAGCAATAAATTGTAGTTATTTCTTTGATATTGGAAAGCTTTAGTTTGTAATACAGCTTCTAGCCTCCACAAGCATTGAATATGCTTGGGTGAAGGAAATAATAATAAACATATATGATTTAATAATAAGTATAAATATCTTAGCATTAGGTGAACAAAATATTTAACCTATACTATTAAACAATTTTTTTGAAAAGATAAGTAGAATTCCCTGTCATTCTCCCCTTATTGTTATACTTCCCCCTAACTTTAGTATTGTCATGTTATTTTGGATCATTCTATGTTTTAATTCTTCAATTCTCCCCCTTTGACATCAATGGCAAAGGTGTTGGTCAATTAACCCTTTGACTTAAATCTCCTCATCAAATTGTAGTGTGATAACTTTAAAATATTAGAACTGGAACAAGAGGCCAATGATGAATTTTAAGACCAAAATCTTCAAGGTACAAGGGTTCCATAATTAGGCAAAATTTTGAGAAATGACAGCCCCTATGTTAGAACCTCCAAAATTTGCCTAGTTTTATTATCATAACTAGCCTTAAGACAAATGACTAAAGCCCTGATTCCTATTCTAAAAGTCTCTTTACCTGACTAAGCCTTGTCATTAGAAACAAAGAAATGATCTCTTACGTCTGACTGACACTAAAAACTAAAACTAAGAGACTACAAAATTAGAAGATTATTCAATCTTTTCAATAAAATGATATCTAAAATACTACATTCATAATATACCCTTATATTCCCACCTAAAATATATAAAAAAAATCTAATACAGTAGCCCCCCCCACAAGGGGTAAACAATGACACTGTGGTATGGTAGTGAACAATCACTCAACTGATAAAATTAACCCACTGTCTCATAGGAGTCTAAAGGGGTGTACATAGGGTGACAATATGAGACTATTTGACTTGCTATCCCACAACAAGCAAAGTAAAGGTGTACGGTATAATGGGGAGAATAAAATTCTAACTCTACCATACTGTTACCCCACATCAGTCTTGATATGATAGAGTGGTACTATAGTACAAGCTATCAAATCATTTAAATCATTAGTGGCAATGATTACACCTCTAAACATGAACTATTCAATTTCCCAAGATCAAAGGCATGCATTCAAACTCGAAATATGGATAGATTATGAAATATTTTATAGGGATTGACATTAATAATGAGGTGACTAAGCTTAACATCAAATATACTTGGGATTTGATGCCATTTTTATAATCATTCACATATCTAAGCATACCAAAGGCAAGGAAGTTCAAGGAGGAAGACTCTATAACTATTATTTTGTTGGGTAAGTTCACATAAACCCTCTATAACAAGTGTATAAGAACTGAATTCACCCAATTCTATATGTAGAGACAAAACTAAGAAAGGCACAAATACTTTGCAGCTAACCCAATCAACCTTTAGGTGGTTAGTAACTTAAAGTTACTCATTTTTAGCCCTGACTGGGTAAAGGACAATATATTTTGTTTTGCTATTTTGCTTCTTTTTTTCCTTTCAATTATCCTTATCTTATTCATATTTTGGTAGCACATCCAAGTTTATATTCATGTGAGGGATCTATATAGCTACTATGGACGATCCTCTTCAATCATTTACTTTGTTTCTAAGATAGCTAGATGTGTCCTTAAAAACCAATTACTTATTATCACAACAATAGTTGGTTTTATGTAGTGGTTGTGGGCTCTTGTAGGTGAAATTCTGTAGTTACTACGATCAACCTATAGGTGAAAACTGGCTATTGCTATAAGAAACATGTAGGTGGAAATCCTATATCTTGGCAGACACTATGGGTAACCTATAGGTGAAAGCCTACAATTGCTACAGGTACCCTATAGGTGGAAACCTACAAGTTGAAAACTGTTATGGCCTAAAATCCCCTTTTATTGAGGTCTTCTCTATAAGTGTTATGACCAAGTAATATTCCTGAAGTCCTATTCTACCCTTCAAATGTATGTTAAATAAGGTTACATAATTATAATGTAATCAAATAAAAAGTTTCATTAATCTATAACACAACATGTATATATTAATGCACACATATAATCATTAATTCATTCATTCATTTACATGAGTCATGGATAGTTCTAGGGATTCATATAAGAAAAAGATATACAACTAGGTATGGATGAGGCTATAAATAGAATAATTAGTGGCCTCATCACACCCTCTACTTAACCTCTTACATGTCCTAGAGCAATCCTTATTTGTAGTTTGAATCCACAATATTTATTGAAATCTAAGGGATCAGTACAACCCATCCCTTTGAAGATATAAAAAACTTTAGCATCCTTTATGCTTTTCCATCTTTTCTTTTCTACTTCTTTGTTAGCTAGAAAATTCCCTTCCCAATCAGGAATTGGGAACCAAAACATGGGTGGATGAAACATCAATCCAAACCAACTTATCCTTCTTTTCCTAATAAGCTCAATATACATATATACTCAATGTATTTCCTCTCTGAGTTTTTGAGGGGAACAAGGTTATTTTCATTTCAGGGTATTTGAAAGCTCTATCTATTTGTGCAAATAGGAAACAAAAATTTGTGTTCCATCTCCCTCCATGAGGCTCAAGTATTGGTTCTAGACCTATACTTTTTTGTTTTTGACCCATGCTCATGGAGTATCTACATTCATAAAAGTAATCTTATCCTTTATTATAGCTTTTGAATCAGTAGATTCACCCCTAATCATCAAGGTAGCCTCTTTTCCTTTCTATTGATAGTCCTCAACCTATTTTTTTTCTTATTTCATTGAGGACATATGAGGTAAAGGCATTCAATTGGACATCTTATAAGTATATGTTGGGATTCCATTTTGTGTTATGTGGAACATCATATTGATTCATGTAAAACTCACTCAATTATGCTTGAATATCAGGTTTAGCATGCATATAGACTTCAAATAAATACTTAGAATCACATACCATGTAGGGATAATCACTGTATATCCTATCATATTTGAATATAATCCACCTTTCTTCTAAGTATATAACATATACATTATAGGGTGATCTACATTCCATTAACATCTTAGTGGTCTCATGCATGTTAGTGATCTTCTCTTTCAAATAAGTTATCCTAGTCTCAACCCTTTCTAGGATTTATTTTAAATCTTCCTACTGTTCCCTTTCTTCAACATATACTATAAACCTTTGTATCAAATGCTTATGATAAGTTTCATCATCATTAAACTTTTCCTCAAGAAATCTCAAAAGGTCATCTGTTTCTACTGGCCTAACAACTGAGAGGTTGACATCAATTATGTCTACTATAGGTACTTTTGCAATGGTCTCTATAAAAGAAAACCTATTATGGAATGGTACTAAACCCAGATCCGTATCTATTATAAGTTTTAGTGGTACACTAATGCCATCTGTAGGTAAGGTGGATGAAGCTACTATAGGAAATTTTAAGGGAGTTGTTGTAGGATCCTTTAATGTCCTTTCCTTGTTTGACTCTTCTTTCATATATGGCTTTAGAAATTTTGTTGCCCCTAGAAGTGTTTCTAGGCCTCTTTTGCCTTTTAAATCTTCTATTTTGTTCCTCAACCTATATATCTCTTCCATGGCTTATTCCAAAGTTTGGACCTCCTAGTCATGAGGAACTGTGTCTTTTTCTATTGCTTCTTCCATGGTCTTTTCTTCAAGTGATTTTTCCTTTTTTATAGGTTAATATGACATTATTATTTCTTCTTCTATATATTATATTTATTTGAGTAGTTCCATGTCTTCTGCTCCCAATATGGGTTGCTCAGGTGACTACATTTCCTCTTCCTTTGCAAACTCTTCTTTAGGAGACAATTCTGCTATCTCAAACCCATTAGAGGCCTTACAAATTCTGGGCTCCTTCTTCTCTTCATGCTCACTAATATATATAGGTGAGGATGTTAGGGTTGACCTTTTTCTTTTAATTCTTTGAGACCTCCTAGGAGGAAGTCTCATTCTCTTTGATGTAGAGGGCTTCTTCCTTTTAGTCTTCTTTTTCTTTTTAGGAGGGGGAGCTATTGAAACCTATTCATCCTATGTAGCTAGTTATGGAAGAAGTTCTTACTGAAGATCAAGTTTTATGGCATCCCCTTCTTATTGTGCAACTAGTGATGGAAGAGCTTCTTCTCCTTTTGAAGGATCCATGGTGGAAGAATCTACTTCTTGTGCTGAAATAGTTGGAATAAAAAGAGAAGGAATATCTTGCCCAATTTTTTTTGGTGGACTTTCCTCCTCTATATCATCAGGAGGTAGCACTAATTTTCTTCATCTTATCTTACCCATAGTAACTACAAGTGATATTTTAGTAGCTATGGGATAACTAGTTTTACTAGTGCCTATGGTATCCTCTTTCGTTGTTTGTTGGACCTATCCCTTAGAAGATTTTCCCTCATTGTTTCCCTCCTCTTTTTGAGGTTCACCAATCCATAAGGTTAGAAATTGTTCATAATTAAGGTCAGATCTATTATCTCTTATTCATTATTTAACCAACAACCAAATCAGACAATGATGAGACTTAGCTTTTTCTACCCCACTTTGGTATTTTTTAGACATTTTCTTTACGATATTCCACAAGTGGTTTGGGACATTAGACCTACCATGCCTTAAATGATTCAAAAATTTAAATTGGAGAGTATAGATCAAGGAGTACTAACCTTCACATGTTAGATATTTGATGATATACGAGGCCACTTCTCTTTAGGCTAGAGGTAGACTCAGTCTCTCCACACCTCCTTTCTTAATCACTAGCCTTTCATTGTCTTGACAAAACTATTGTCTAGCTAGTTGGTTATTAGGTTTCTCTTGCCAATTTTCTTCAGTTCTTGGCAACCTAGTAACCTAGCTTACCATTTCTTCTATAACTAAAAATTTGATGCTAAATACTATTGCTTATTCTAATATAAAAGACCCTATAAATTCTCTAGTGAGATGTTCTAAAAAATGCTATAGTTTCTCAAAATAGGTAGCCCATCCAACCCTGTTGAAGATGGTCTAGCTATTTGGGTCTCCTTGCAACTACATGTGGTTTAAGGGTTCCCTTATCACTACTGAACCTCCCATTCTAGCTAATTTATCTTTTTCTCAATTTTTAAAACAAATATCTCTTCAAAATACCCAATTTTACCTTCAAATTATTACTTGTAGTGAAGCAAGTTTGCAGGCTACAAAAATGTCTTGATTAGGTCTTTTTGTGAATGAGCTTTGATCTCAAAGTGGAAAACAATAAAATTAATTATTTTCCCCAATCAAATACGGTTATAGCTATGTCATAATCATGCAATTTCAATCTACATGCATATATTATCATGTGATTGATTTCCCACAACATTCCCCCCCCACATAAAGTGTCACTTGTTCCCAAGTGATGTGGTATGTGTAGGATGTAAAAAGATAGGACAGGGTCATAATGAGTGTTTTGAGTAGTGAGTTGGCATAGATCATAACAAGACTCAATGAATGATGTTTTAATGATTAAATATGATTTTTAATATAATGCATGATATATTAAAAAAATAAAGTGATTTTCTATGACTAAAAGATACACCATAATTTTATAATCATTTGTTCCAAGGGTTGTAGCATAGGAAAGCTAAATGTGAGTGTTTGCTAGAATGGAAGCTTAGCTTGTTGTTTCTTCATGTAATTATTATCCTAAAAGTCATGATTTTGTTATATTGTTACCTTTGGGTAATTATGCGATCATAGTGTCTTATCCTTTAATTATGCCTTCAAAAACTTGTATGCAATCATGAAAACCTACAAAGTACTGGAGAAGTGGTCTTGTAGTGTTATGAGAGATTATTTCCATCCTTCCGCAAGGTGGTTACTAAAGATCTTTATTTGTTATCTGAGTCAAATCCTTTATAATCATGGAGGAGGGTGGGTGATGGTATTTGTTGCTCTTGATATCCTCTATATGAGCCTATTGATGGCTTGGTTCTCTTCTATCTTACTCCTAGTAAATGAGTATGTTTCTGATGGATTCTTTATTTAGTGAACTTTTAATTTGGCAATTGACTAGTTTATCAAATTCGGGACCTGTGCTCCAAAAAAGATCCTAGATCTCTCTTGTTGGTAGAGTGAAATTATTTTCCATGAAGTGACCAAAAGCTGAGAATGGTTCTTTTATATCCCTATAGTCATAAATTCTAGTCTGTAATACTTCAAATGGAGATTGGAAGTGTATACCTTTGTTGTAGAACTTACTTTGTTATTTAGGGGTATGGTCATTCCTAAGCAATGTTTGAAGTTTGTTCTCTAATCTTCTTTCACTCCTCCTCTAGCTTGTTTGATGTCTTCCATGAATTTCTCAATAACCCATAGCCAAATCTATAGCTCATAATTTACAAGGAATTAACCTACAGCTATTAGAGAGGTGTATATAGGGGTTAGGATGTACCTATAACAACTATAAGTTGAGCCTGTAGCCATTACAAAGTTGTGCCCAATGGTGAGGAAGGTGCCTATAGAAACTAGAGGAATGACACTCATTGTCCTTGTAGCATCCACATCTTCATGGCACATGACTGCTAACATATTGAAACCTTCTATATCTAACATCCATTTTGTATCAAATAGTGAGAATTTAATTTTTTTTAATATGTCAGGTGCATGGTTTTAGGTTTCCAATCATCATTTTCTAGTTGCTTATAAATTTTTATCAAATTTTTATCTATGTGTTATTGAATGTTTTATATCTCAATATAATGTGTATTTTTTTTAATTTTTGCAAAAATGTATTGATAAACTCCAAGAAGGAGATAAAGTTGGGGTGTTGGATCCATTTGATGGTGCTACAATGGGAATTGGGTGAATTCACTCACTATCTATTATACATGGAGTCAAATTTAAAGGAACAGGAGATGAAAATGTAAATATTTTAAAGGTCACAAATACCCCTTGCTTACGAAGACAAAATAGATGGAGTTGTTCATTTGAAAGAGAAAGAAGGAACCTTCACACGGTATGTGGCCACTAGTATATTTGCAAAAAATGACATATTTGATGTTTATCATGTACTTGTTAGACAACTTGGGCCACTACTTTATGTAGTAGTTTGAATGTCTTGTTTAGGGATATTTATCATGGTGTAATATATATATATATATATATATATATATATATATATATATATATATAATGTAATAAAAATATAATGCAATTTTGAAGAACTGTAAGATGTTCACATGTGTGTGTGTGTGTGTGTGTGTGTGTGTGTGTGTGTGTGTGTGTGTGAACATCTTACAGTTCTTCAAAATTGCATTATATTTTTATTACATTATTACCTTTTTTATAATGATGTTGAATCAATCTTTTAACTTCTAACATGTTGTAGCTTGTTCATATATGTAATTTTTATTTGCTTTTATGTTTTAATTCAAGTTTAATAATATGTTTATTTCTGCATTATACAATTTATGGTTTTTAATAAATTATTCATATCATATAAATGAAAATTTACTACTAAAATAGTAGTAAATATAATGATTATGTAATTAATAAACAAAGTATCAATATACTACCAGTTGACAGAAATTGGTGAATAAAAACAATTAAATAAACTACTAAATAATGGCAATTAAAACTTAAAATGAATAAATTTACTACCAATTAATAGAAATCAGTCAATTATAATGACTAAATATACTACTAATTGACATCAATTAATAATTAAATTAACTAAATATACTACCAATTGATATAAATAAGTGAATAAATCTATGTCTAGTTGACAACAAAATAATAATTAAAATGATTAAATATACTACCAATGGATAGAAATTAGTTAATACAAATGACTAAAGATACTACCAATGGATGGAAATCAATGAATTAAAATGACCAAATATACTACCAATTGATGGTAATTAATGATTACAATGACTAAATAAATAACTACGATGACTAAATAAATGACCAGTTAACAATAATCAATGACTAAATATACTACCAAATTGATCAATAAAAACAACCAATAAATTAATAAAAATGGTTTATTCATAAATTTGGTCACATTATAAATGACTAAAAATAAAATACTAATGGTCATGTGACCAAGCTTAGTCATTTCTATGCAATTTTTAATAGTTTTTTTAGTCATTCATTGTTGTTTTTCTACTAGTGATAGGTGCACCTAGAAGTTTGAGATAGTCCTATACATAAGAAATTAGTGTTAATATTAGGACACTAACGCAACATGGAACCTATGTCTAAATGTGGTGCTACTATCTAGGAGGGGTTATGATACACGGATCCATTTGACAACACTTAGACCTGCTTCTATCTCAGTTTATAGCACTAGATCATCCATATCAGGTGTTTTCTAGATAAGTCTTTATTTTCACATATTTATTACTATTTTTAGAAAGTTAAATCTTTTCAAATTTGTAATAAATTAGTTTTTATTTTATGCATATTATTTCCCTAATTTAGACTACTCAACCCTTTAATCAAATATATGATTTACATAAGTAAAACATAAAAAGGTTAAAACAAGCTACATAAAATCTAAGGTTTCCTTGAGATTGTTGTGTATAGATTCAAGGTTTCCATGTCTTGGAGAGATTCAAACATGAAAGTTGTAGGATTTTATGATGTTGTCTATTGTTTTCAAGGTTTCATGATTATTCAAAAAGAGGAGACAAAGGTTCAAGCATATTCTAAATATCCCATAAGGTCTAATGGGATTGTGTGTAGTTTAATAATGAATGCTAGAGGTGTACAACTTAGATTATAATCTTTCCATGGTATAATGATAAAATAAATGCTTCCATTAAGTCATCAAGACCAAACTAAACAACTATTAACATAATTCTTTTAATATTCTTGTTCTTTTAATGAGATCATAAATGTATTATGGTAAGAAATCAAAGGTCTATAATTTTTTAAGCATGTCTATAAGGTTCTCAAGAAGTTAGAGACCTAGAAGCAAGTTCTCATTGGTCAAAAACATGATTCCAAACCTCTTCCAAAAACACAACACAAAGGAATATTTTTAGCATGCATAAGCACATTTCTAAATTTTCACTAATGTTGCAAGGTCTCCTAGAGGTCTTACAAGTGAGAAACATGGTTACAAGTTCCAAACACTCACCTACATGCTCTGTAAAGTCCAAAAAATAAGTTGTAACATTGTATAAAAGATTCAATGTTAAAATAATGAAGTTACAATTTTTCCAATATTATCATGGTGATTATAAAAGCCAATACATGTTTTTCAAAGATTCTAAGCCTACCTATAGGATGAAACATTTTTTTCAACATTTCCATGGTGTTTAAAACTTCAAAATAGCCTATGTGATCCTCTTCAAGCCTAAAAAAAAATAAATAAGTCTTACGGTATATCTATAGTAGGGTTTTCAATACCTCAAGCAAAGTCTCAAACATTGTTCTTAAGCACTACAGGCCTACAAGGCAAGGTTTCATGTTTATAGGATTGATGACGAAGATAAATCACATAATTTCAAAGCTTCCTAGACCTAGCATGTAGGTCTACATTAGGGTTTTCAAGGCCTTATGCAATGTTTCAAGCATGATCTAAGAATAATGATGATTATTATAGGTCATAAGAATGGTTTCAATTCCCAAACACCCACCTGCATGCTCTATAAGGCCTAAAAAATAGGTTACAAGCATTCTCTTAGACCCCATAGACCTTTAAAAGGCTCCCTTGACTATTTTAGATGGTGAATCCAAATATTTTTAGAACCTAAAATGCCTCTTATAAGTTCAAAAGTAGTGTATTCAGGTTTTCACCATGATCTTAAGTAGGTTTTCAACATTTTAGAACATGTTTTAAAGGTTGTAGGCATGCTATCAAGGTTTTAAATGGGTTTCAAGCATGTTACAAGGATATTACAGCTCTACAAACCTTTTACAAGATTTCATGACTAGTCTAAAGGGTTTTAAGATATAAATTAACTTGTCTAAAAGTTTGAGTATGATCTCAAACATCCTTTGAAAGTACCTACATGTCAATAGGTAGATTTTGAAGGGTATCCATGATTTAAAGGATTTTAATCGGTATGTGACCAAGTTTGTAATGTTTCCATGCTAATAAAATGCCCAAAGGATCTTGATAAGGTTGGGTCAAGCCTAAAACATGAATTTTGTAGGCCTTAGATAGGTTTCATGATCTCTAGAGAACATCATCAAGACAATGCAAGTTTACTCTACCTTTTCAAGCATTCACAAAGCATGGAAACAACTAGAAATAGGCTCTTTATAAAGTCCAATAGTAATGACAAGAATTCATGTGATAACAATTTTCACAACTAAAAAAAGGGTGCAAGATTCATGTGATGACAACTGTCACAACCAATAAATGGGATCATTTCAACATTTAACCATGTTTGCTCATATGACCAGAGTTTTCCTATCTCAATAGAATACCTAGAAAATAATAGTGACAGGAATGGAGATGATAATTGAATGATACATCATCCATGTCTCACAATGTAATTCATTGCAATTCAATAAAAAAAAATCCAAAGGGTGTGAAACCACTAGAAATTAGAACTACATTTTATGCTTTTGAACATTGCTTCTTAGGTAAAATAATTTTGGAGATATGCTAAAGTATTCTTGATGGAATTTTTAAAAATATTCTCATTGGAGTGGTGCATGTTAGAAAATTATTATATAAGAGGTATCATTTTTAATGATTTTCACATATCTTAAATTATTATTCCAATTCATCTCTATAAGACTACAAACATAATCAAGGATTAGAAAAAGAAGAAATATACAATAATTAGAATGCATAAATTGGTTTCTTAGATGTTCTATCCATGCGTTGTGAACAATCCAAATATTAAAATCATGTTCTCAATATAAATATAGGCAATGAAATAAACTCTTCTAAAATATTATGATATAGGTTACTCTAGACTATTACTATTAAGATATAGATCATTTGTGTCACAATATATGTAGAGTTTTATGTATTAAGTTTGTTGATTATGTTTGGTTTAGAAAATATTGTAGGGAGGGGGTGATAGAGTGGGGATTGAATTGGTTTTAAGAAGCCTTTAACCATATTTTCCAGGTAACAAAAGCCATAAAGGCATACAAAATATGAACATAATAGAATATTTAATAAAAAATAACAAAATCCATAAGGTAAAATCAACACAAATATTTAAAGGTGAAATGCATGCACGCACACATGCACGCACGCGCATGCACACACACACACACACACACACACACACACACACACACACACACACACACACACACACAAAATCCATTAAGGCATATAAAATGTGAACATAATAGAATATATTGGGTTAATGTTGTGTACGCATACAACTAAATGTCATAAGACATGATCTTAATCATAAAAATACATCACTCTAGTTGCCTTTATTTGAGAGGCCTCTCCCTTAGATGCCTTGATCATAGATGGAGGTCTCTAAGATGAATGATTATAGGTTATCTTCTACTCAAAACTCACTTAGATCTCAACCTTCTCATATAAAAATATAATAAAAAACTTTACAGACCATAATAAGATACTTATAAAATTAACAAGTTACTTTTAAAATGATACAAAAACTATTCAAAGTTTCACTTACCATAATCTAGTGGTCATGGTCAATATACACCTAGCACTCAATAGGGTTAATGATAAGTTGAGGAGGTGAATAGGAGTGTGAAATGAAGAACAAACAAGAGTAAGACCGTACAAATGTGTGTGTGTGTGTGTACATACATACATACATACATACATACATACATACATACATACATATATATATATATATGTGTGTGTGTGTGTGTGTGTATGTATGTATGTATGTATGTATGTATAATGATTCAAAATTAGTTCATAAACATTTAAAGAAACTAACCAAATCATTGAAATATAATAGCTAAATTTCAAAATTAAATTGTATTATACCATGTCATGCTTGCTAATCATTTGAGTAGGACTAGAAGATGTTACCATAGGAGTCTACACAGACAATTATTTCATGTGCCAATTGTTTACAAAAATATAGAGGAAAGTTACAAAAAAAAATCCATATATACACTTAAATATTAAAATAACTCTCATACCTTGGTCAGTTTATGTGCAGATGAAATCATAGCAATAATACCTAAATTTGCTCCCACCTAAATAGATGGTGGAGTGTCTAGCATGGTCATCAACTGAACTAACAAAATATAATTTTTATTCACTTAATCATATATATACAAAATCACATACATGTAATGAACCATAAATTAATTAATCCTTAAAAATTACTTTCATATATATGTGTATGTGTATAGTATTAGTAACATGTGTACTCATGTAGCATCCAAAATCCTCCTAAAACATAAAAAATTACATATAAATTATTGATATTTATATGAAAAATAATTATTACCTTTTCAATTGTGAAAATATTTAAAATTTAACATAGACCTTACAATTTTATTTACAACATGTAAAATATACAAGATACCTAGGAAGTTGTAGATAAGGGGTCTAGACTAAATGTAGATGACTGACACACATCAATGATATCAACATCATCTAGGCCCCTAGAAAGACCACCATGAGTGGGATGCATGAAATCCTCCTCATCCTTCTCAAATCCAATTCATATATCACCACATGATCTTTAATGGTGAGGTCGGGCAACAATGCTAGATGAAGCCTCCCCATGTCCACCCTCACTAGTAGCATTATATTAAACTTGGCTCATAAGTTGAATGAGGGTGCCATTACATGCATTAAGAATATGAATAGTTTCAATCTCTATAGTCTCCTTGAATTAGAGGGTAGTGTCTTAGGAAGATGTTTTTTGATAGTTTTCTCCCAAGTTGATTAGGTGAATGATGTGCACCTGACCTAGCATGTGTAGAGACTTTTCCTCTACCCTAGAACTCAGAGAAATCTAAATAATTTATAATTTCATTAAGAACAAATTCACAATATATTTTTCTCAAAAAAATACATAGGGACCTCATAATTATTGCAAGGTAGTGATTAAAAC
This sequence comes from Torreya grandis, assembly GCA_037957365.1. Lineage (NCBI taxonomy): Eukaryota > Viridiplantae > Streptophyta > Pinopsida > Cupressales > Taxaceae > Torreya > Torreya grandis. The sequence goes on from JARHVA010004153.1 coordinate 1,541,172, forward strand.
CATTCACCATCATCCTAAATTTTTTTAATCGACTTGTAGGTGCACTAGTGGATTGGAATCCATTTGGTTGTCACATGTAGTAGTGTACCCATTCTTGCATCATTTAATAGTTCATAAATTTGGACTTTGGTTATTTTTTATCTCTCATAGTAGGAATAAATATTTTTTTAGAATAGTATGCCCTACATCAATTTTTATAATCATCCCACCTTTCAACTTGACCCATTAACAAGTCAACTTCACCTATTAATGTATTTGATAGATATGTTTTATGGGGGATATTTTAATAGGGATCCCTCAATACCTTAATTAAATTCTCAATTTTGATTTTGTTTTTTGTCATGTGGTTTTCCAAATCTTCTTGACTATGTTGGGGGGCTTGAGTAACTATAAAAGAGTTAGGAGGGTTTTTTTGGATAAGAAGGTTTTGTTCTTCATTTGTATTTTATACATTTCCCTCTATACATGAATTTGTATTATGTGTTGAAAAATAAAAAACAAACAATTTCAACAAATCAATAATGGAAATGTAAGAGTACTCATCAAATTTATTTGTAATTCCATTGAAGTTTGTTTGCATACCTTTCCTCTTGCATGCCATTATCATTTGTGATTTATTTACTTGTCTCTAGAAAATGTGAATTTAGGGGTATACTTGTGTCATTTTAGTCTACATTGATGCCAAATGGAAGGCATCAATATTTTTAAATTTCTGTAGTCAATACCACATACACAATTTTAAAGCATAAAAATTGCATATGTAGTTTTAAAGCATAAAATCACGTGTGAAATTTTTAAACATCAAACCACATATGTGGTCTTGGATCAATGATTACTGAGCCTATGTGACAATATTGCATATACAAAATTGTTCAAATCAGTTTAAACACAAAATTTGTTTGCTTTTTTTCCCCCAGCTCTGTGCACACTCCCATAAGGACCATTTAACAAATTCCTTGTAGAGACTATCACATGACATATTTATCATGGATGATTTTCTTACAAATTTAAATTATATTTTAATAATTTTGTCAATTTATTGGTGATGGTAATATAAAATTTATTAAAAACATTAAATCAGAGTATAGTTGGTTGGCACTCTTCATGGGTTCAACAATAAGAGAATGAAGCCCAAATTGGGGATTAGACAAAATTTTCAAAGTGATACTTCCAAGATTCATGTGCTAAGTGATTATATCCTTGATATAAGACCCATCCTTAATAACTTTACATGGAGGTATTGCTTACTAATGGAAACACTTGGTGATGATGCAATCATTATCATCAATTGATATTTTTGGCCATTATTATCTTAACCACATGTAAGAAGAGATACTAATATCACTTGTAATATTTAAGTATCATTAAAAAACATTCAAGATCATAATAAAACTTTCATTCATTTACAATACTAACTACAACTTCACAATACAAACACTATCTACCAAGAGAGATCTCTCAATTCATTGATTCTATATATATTCTATTGTTCTTTCCTACTCCCCATGAAATATCTCAATATCATACACATAAAACGTACAATGTAAATACCATGAATAAATAAAAAAAGTTTCCATAAACTAACATTTATACCCTCCCGAGTCCCCCTAAACTCTATAATAGAGTTGCACGTAGGGCATTTCAAAATATTTGATTTGGCATCATTGGTAACATGCTATGGTCCTAATACTAATGATGGTGTATGTTGTTCCTCATTTTTATTCAAATATAACTTGATAATTGGAAAAATAGGTTCATTAACAATTTATTGTAACTACATAAGTGGTGAAACCACACTAGTAACACTAGATGAAGCACCACCACTACTTGGTCTACCCCACATTACCGTTATTTTCACATCCCCAACATCATGTATATATTTTATTTTCACATCAATAAAATACCAAACAAGTGACATTATCTGACTATGAAATGTGGTCAGATTCTCATCTCTTACACAAATCTTACAAAAAAATTGGTCACACAGTATTTTAGAATTATTTTCAGCAACCACATTATCTACATTCTAAAAAAAATACTCATAAGACCATAAAGAATATCTACATAATATTAACCATTACCATTAGTAATTGGATCATAATTAAAGGTTATTGCTTCTTTACATAGACCATAAATAATATACACATATTTGAAACATGCATTCTTTGTATTATAGTAAATAACCATATGCAAGCTATATATGTTGTCCATAATCCAATACAGAAAAAGAAAACGTTTAGTAAACATAAGCATCTTCAATATTCATATAATCATCTCATGTTAATGAAAATAAATTGGCACACCCTAACCTCAAATATTTGATAGGGTTATCCTTTTGAGAGTGCGAGCAAATCAAAAATTGACAATGTGCATATTTACCATATATTGCATCAAAATTTTGCATATAAGGCTACTAATGAAAAATTTTAAATGCTAACTAATACTAGGATAATGAATAATTATCTCCTTAAATTTTATCTTTACTATAAATCCATAATAAAATACATAATTTGAGTGATAGAAACCCAATAGGGTATAACATCAAACACATCACATCACATGCATCTTTATTCTCAGACCTAAACATTATTCACACAAAATTCCAACTCTACTCCCAAATCATGGACAATCATATACATTAAAACATTTAAGATGTGTTATGATGAAGATATACTGATAATTAAGTAAATAGAAAAATAATAACAATTCAAACCCTAAAGCAAGCTTATGTATGAGTATTCATGTTGCATAATTATAATTCCATGAAATCTAAGTTTTAATCATACTCAGGCCTACCAAGTTGTCAAATCAAAAGTCTAGAGAGGCCTTACAAAATAACAAACAACATTGACACATAATTCAATCTTAAATGAGTGTTCAAAATTAATGAATAGTATAGCAGTTGAAATTCTCAATTCATTCAAATTGTTAAACTTCACAACTTCATTACCATATAATAACTTATAAAACATATATTCCTTCAAGAAATCAACAATATAGTAAACATAACGCAACCCAAATGTATTATATCATATCTAAACAACTCTAAATACTTACATATAACTAACATGGTTACTCATTTTGAATTTTTTATATGAAGGATATCCCCAATGCTTATGGCCATTCATAGTTGGATTATAAATAATAAATATTATTTCAAAGGGCTTACAAAATGTTTGTAGTTAATAGTGTGCATGCAATTTTACAAACTAAAACTATGCTCTAAAGTTGTTAAATTGTATTACTTTAACATTAGAATAGGGGTCAAAATTCTCAAATCATTCAAATTATTTTATAGAATAACCCTAAGTATAGTGGTGTTAAACTTCACAACTTTAATTACCATCTAAAAACTTATATAACATAGCTTCCTTCAAGTAGTCAGCAATACAGTTAGCATAACACAACCCAAATGTATTACATCAAACATAAACTACTCAAAATCCTTAAATGTAACACTAACATAGTCACTCATTCTAATTTTTTTATGTGAATGGTATCCCCAATTCTTAAGGCCAATTCATAGTAAGATTATCAATACTAAATATTATTTCAAATGGCTTGCAAAAATTTTATAGTTAATAGTGTGCCCTATAATTTTAAAAACTAAAACTATGCCCTAAGGTCAATTCATAGTAAGATTATCAATCCTAAATATTATTTCAAAGGGCTTAAAAATTGTTTGTAGTTAATAGTGTGCCCTAAAATTTTATAACCTTAAGCTACACCCTAAAGTTGTTAAATTATCTTAATTTAAAAACCATGTTTTATATTTCATTGGTTGATCATATACAAATGTAAAGATTGTGGCCTTTTGAGATGCTAAATCAATATAATGTTAAACATGGTTCGATATTTAACAATGTAGATAATATACTTCATTGTAGGTAACCAATATGTATAGTAAATACCTCGATGATTCTCCTACTAACACAATATGTGCTTATGAAACCTAGTAATGGTAAATGAGCTCTTGTAGAGGTCGAAAAGGAATAGTCTAATGGAAAAAGATAAATTAAATAGGGGAAAGGTACACAAGTAATTAGTTTGATTTTAATTTTTCTAGTCAACATGCAACTCATATTCAATCGATGTTAACATTTAATTATCCTTCACCTTTAGCATTTGTGTTAACCATTGTCATTTTTCATATTAATAGATGTTAGCCAAATCATGAGTGTTGGACATTGGCCATTTTTATGGGACCCAAAAACACGTTGGCTATAAATATGAACACTCTGGCTAGTTAAGGTGCTCCTAAAAAGGTCTCATAGAAATTGTTGGTTTTTCATCTCCATATAATACATATACTTAGTTTTCCCCTACTTACAACACTATAATCTGAATAACAAAGAGGTTCCATCCATAGGAGATGTAGTCATGGCCAAACTATAAAATTAATCCATTGATATCATGTTTCAAATTCTACTTGGGACGCATTCAAAGATAAATTAGAATGATGGATAAGCTCATTGGGATTAAAATACAGACAATTCATTTTGGAATGGTGTGATAAGATGCCAATTATATTGAAAGATAATGGTTGTAGTAGTGTGTGGTATTTTATTTATTCATCCAGCCTTGAGCGGTCAACAAGATTTTCTCAACAAATACAATGTAGAAGAGTCAAAGATGGATAGGTTTCATTTAAATCATTTCAATGGTCCGGAAAGATTAGATTGTATAGAAACTCCTATCATTATCTATTACACACAAAATTGAATTTCAAGTAAATGAGCTTGAAGTTGAATTCAATAACTTCAACCATGGTATGCATATTGTTAGTTGACTATTGGAGATGTTTATTGTAGAAAGAGATAATAGGCTATCAAAAATAGATAGAATAAGACCATACAGAGTATTAGATGACAAATCCATGCTCTCTAGTTTATTTAGATTTTCCAAGGTAGTTGGAATTGATCCACTCAATTTATTATTAGCTAGATTCAAATCAATGATTTATCCCAATAGCCTTCTAAGTGACAACATAATTTTACCATGGAATTGGTTGTGTCCTAGATTTAGTTCATGAAAATCACTGAAGTTAGAAAACTAGTATGGAATGATTCCATCAAAAAGGTTTTCTTATAAAACTAGATGCTACAATAGTTCATATTACAACATATGATCTATCATAAAAAAATATAACTATGTGAAAGTTTTTTTTTGCAAGTTTGAAGAAGTTTGAGACATGCTCAAATTATAAGAGGTATCCATTGATTTATTATTGTAATTTGTATTGAATATTAGGAATTTTATTTTTTTATATTAGATATTTGGATTATTGCATGGCATAGTTAATAAATATTTCATGTGTTTTATTTATTTATCTATAATTATATTGAAACTATATTATTTTAGTTGGACGCTACTTTACTATGGTTATGTGATAATTTTGATAATGTTTTAACCTTTTATGACTTAGATGAATGTAAATTCTATGTTGATAAAGGGTTGAGTATAGTAAACTAGGGTAGAGCTATGAAATAAATACAACCACTGATATTTTATAAAATTGGCTAAATTTGACCTTTCTAAAAATAGTAATAAATAATGTAAATGAGAACTTAGCTAGAAAATAACTGAGATGGATGATATGGAAGTTAAAAACTGAGGCGAAGGATGGTAAAAATGTCACAAACATGATCTGAGTCTCAAAACCCCTCTTAGATAGTAGCACCCTAATTGGATAGTAATATTGGCATATGGAATTAGTATCCCCATTTTAGTGGTAGTGTCCTATGTGAAGAATTATTCCAAGCTACTTGGTGCACCCATGTCTAGGTCTATATGTATGCATCTAATTCCTAACACCATTGTGTTGAAATTATCAATCTTACTCAAAATTCTATAACAATGCATAATTTAGGCCAAAATCATTAAAATGCACTAAATGATTTGAGCTTGTCATATACAAGTGCTGATTTAGGGTAATGTATCTTTGAATGGGCCAATGTATTTTATGTGATTATTAAATTTTCTCAAATCATTTAGATATAGAATGACAAAAAAAAAATTTGATGCTCTAAACCATTGAATTCTTTTCCTTCATAAGCACATGACACATGCATGTGTTAGTTTGAGTCAACAATGCTCTAAATGGGGTATTGGTTCATATGCAACTAAAACCTTATTCTATTTATACTTCAATCAAATTTAAACCTAATAACTTGATATTTTGACCAATTTGATTAAGTTGAGCAACCAATTTCCAAAAAATTGCATAAAATTTAATTAACCTTACTTAAGAAAATTAAACCAAATTAGGAGATTAAGTGAAAAATCCATGAAAGATATTGAAGATCTATTAATTTGAAATTCATTTCTAATATCTGCATCATCTGATGACATCATTTTTGGGGTGACATCTAGAAGCCATAAATGGAAAAAATATCTAGTTTAAGACCTCACATGCCTCATTAATATCCCTTTCTTCCAAATATTAAAGAAGGTATTTATGATTTGAACCTCTAAAATTGAATTAATTCTTGGCCACAGATTGATTTCAAAATGGATGTTCATGATTGATTATGATCATTTTCAAAAATCTATAAATACAAGGGTTCTCACTCATCTTTTCAAGCTTCTTTGGTGTAAACTTATTATGCAGAATTCTCCTCACAAGCTCTTTTTTTGTAGTGTTATTATGTTTAATTTACAATATGATAGCTTCATTATTAGCATACATTTGATAAAATATCATGAGCCTAGTTTCATTGGTGCATTGAGAGATGATGGAGGAGCAAGCCAATCATCATTGCTAAAGACTTGGAGCACCAAATCAAGGGACAACCACATTTTTGAGTCACACTTGGAGGAGGGATGCTCTTGGGAAGGTTTAATGTATATTCCTTCTTTCAATAGCTCTTAGTTTTCATTTGAAAAACCCCATGAAGGATTTGTCTTAGTTATTTATGTTCTTTATGCTTATTTGAGTTTTATTACCTAATGCATGATCTAACTCACTTTGGATTCCATCTCTACACTATCAAGCTTGCTCCTATGGGTATGAGTTATGGAACCCTATAGATGACTTATTTTGATTGATTTTATGAATAAACCCTAATACTCCATGTTTTTAGGGCATATGGTTTATACAATAAATAAAGTGTGCTATTTGTGGGGTAGGTTGGACATCCTCAACACCCCACTATGATGAGAGGTTTTTACATACCAATATTCTAAAGAGGAATTAAACTCGATGTAGTTCTTCCCACCTAAGTGTTGGTGCAAGTGCAAGTGAAGATAGTATGATTTTAAACTTAAGTTATTTAAATGTGCTTGAGATTGGAAATCTAAGTGATCTAAGATTAAAAATGTTGTTGATGGCAGTATTTAGAAGTAAGGTAGGATAGGGATTTATAACCTTAAATATGCACAGCTTGATAGGAACCCCTATCTAATGGAAACACAATTGATTACTTTTCTTATAATCAATTAAACACGAAATTATACCAGAATGATTAAGTAACTAGAAACTTGAAATAGCAAAGAATTTGAGAGACAATACACAATCTTGTATTAAATACTCTTATAAGAAATACAATAAAGAAGATGTCACTTCTTCTTCCACCTCAAAGGCTTGCCACACCTCAAGACCTTCTTCCCTCTCTCTCTTGCTCAACCACAACCAACTCAACAACTTGAGTTGTTATCCCCTCCTTGAATGCTTTTGTTGATCTCCTTGACCTTGCTTCCTTGCTTCAATGCGTTTACTTGCTTGCTTAATTTACAATACATGCCTCATGGGTCTTTAAATATGATCCCATGCATACAAAAATAGACTTCTAGTTACAATAATTAGACATGCAACTCCAGACTATAATTAGCCCTTAAACATGCAAACACTCACTTCACTTAACTGATTGTTCGTCAACAACAGTTTTAGAACTGCCACAAGCGATCGACATCGGTCCCTGTCTGTCTAGTGCTGACCGACGTTGGTTGACTCCCTATCGATGCCAATTGCCTTTTGCACTCATCATGACCGACATCAGTCATACTACCGATGTTGGTGTCTCTAGAACTCAGCAACCTCTCCATGTCTGCAATAGTTGAAGCTTTTAGCCCCACACCCTAACAATCTCCCACTTGGAGATAAATAGTTGCAACTATACCTGTACCTGTACACCATCTAATTTGTTCCCTTGGCTCTGTATCCCTCTTCAAAGTCACTCTTGAAGACCACCCACCACAAAACCTATGATGCTATACCTGTCACTTTATGCCAAAAGAATTTTGCTACTCCCAAATTCCTCATGACATACCTCTGAACCAACTTTACCCTTAGCTTAGAAACTCCCTGTATATGAAACCCTACAACAAGCAATAACATACAGTAATAGGATAATGTAGCTAATATTATCCAACCTGGTAAAGATAAATACAATGGTCAAACCTCCATTGCCCTGCAACCTAATCAAGACCATATACCATAGCCTTCTGTCTCACGTATCCATCCACTCTCTTCTCTAACATGGAAATCCATCCCTCATCCAATGCTTTCTTCCAGCTGACAACTCCACCAACAAATACCTATTTGGTTCTTCTCCAAGGACTCATACTCCTCATCCATGCCAAGCTCCCACTATTTCTAGATTCTACCTACATTGCCTCTTCACATCTTCCTAGTTCTTGACTATCAGTAAGCAATATAAAGAAGGTGAACAATGAATATGAGGTTCACTTACCCTTTCTGACCTCCATATGGGCATTTGAGACTCCTTAATAGCTTGTTGTCTACCCAACATCCATTTTAGTGACCGATCTCAGCCATCTCCCAGTTTGCTCTTGACCAATGTCAGTTCCCTGCACTGACCCTGACTACCAACGTCATTTCTCTAGCCAACACTGGTGTCCCCTCTATCAACATCAGTTCCTACCTGACCGACATCAGACTTCTCTGCCTGACTCTACTGACCCTATTGGTCTGCACATGATCGATGTCGGTATCTGCCTGACTGACGTCGATTCTAAGTGACTGACATCAGTGTTTGTGTGTTCCTGTAAGTGATGAATTATTCACCTGCGAGCTCATCTTGGATCAAAACCCTATCCATATTGCCCTGCTCAAAATTATTCAGCCCCTGTGACTGATCTCTATCCCTCATCTCCTCCATAAACACTAAGGCTTCCCTGTTCTTGTCAAAAGCATCAAATTTCCATTTCCTATAATGAACTCGATCACTGCCCTCTGAATCTAAACTCATACCTTTAAGAATGTCCATTCCCTTCTTATTCATGTGACCAAGCCTAGTAAGCCACATCTTCAAATTTATAGCTGAAGTAGATAAACCAAAAGTAGAATCATTAATACAAGTAGATAGATAAAGAGTACCTACTTTCTAACCTCTTGCTAAAACAAGTGCACCCTTGGTAACCTTCCAAGAATCCATTGTGAGGGTTATTGTGCATCCCTCATCACCCAACCTTCCTACACAAACCAAACTCTACATCAGAATTGGGACATGCATAACCTCCTTCAACACCCATGTGTTGTCCATCTACAATTTCAGCTGCACTTTCCCTTTGCCAACTATTTGACAAGGCGTACCATCCCCTAAATAAAGCACTCCAAAGTCTCCCTGGACATACTCATGGAACAAATCTCTGTTTGGGGATGCATGAAAAGAAGAACCAAAATCTAAAACCCATGATCCTACCTAACCATCCAAAGAAAGTATGAGAGCATCTTGTACCAAAATATTTGCATTCTTTGCTTCTTCATTACCTTCATGTTGATTTTCTTTATCCCTCAACCAACACTCTTTCTTTGTGTGTCCTCTCTTTCCACAAAACTAGCAGGTGACACCTCTAGATTCAGATCTCCTTCCCACCTTCGACCTTGATTTCCCTTGCTCGACCTTCTCTCTTTACCTTCCCCTGCTTTTTGCACTTAGAGCATTCCCTGATGATTCACCTGTGCTTCTCCTGCATATTTCTTCATTCAAGATTACACTCACAACATCATCAACTTTTAAGATTTTAGAAGCAGATGTAGAATTACTTACTGCCATAACCAAAGTATCCCAACTTTTAGGTAAAGAGCATAAATTTAAGAGAGCCTTTACTTCATCATCAAAAACAATATTGACTGAAGCTAATTGGTTTACCAAACCATGGAAATCACTAAGATGAGTATGTACCGATCCACCTTCCTGCATTTTCAAAGTAAATAACTGCTTCATAAGAAATACCTTATTTGAAGCTGAGGGCTTTTCATATAGATTTGCCAAAGATTTTATCAACTCTTTCGTTGTCTTGCACTGTGATAAGTTGGAAATCACAGACGATGCAAGGCTCAACCTTATGGATCCCAGAGCCTTCTGATCAAGAACATTCCATTCTTCATCCTTCATATCTATGGGCTTGCATGCAACCCCACCCAATGGTAAGTACAAATCCTTCTGATACAGATAATCCTCTATCTGCATCCTCTAATGTTGATAATTCTTGTTGTTAAACTTCTCCATTCATAGCTTACTTTCTTCTGCCATTGCTAAACTCCCACTCAATCAAAAACCCCTGTGAATGACCTGTAATCAAACAATAACCTACTCCTTACAATCGTAGCTCTGATACCAACTGTTAGGAACCCCTATCCAATGGAAGCACAATTGATTACTTTTCTTATAAGCAATTAAACACAGAATTATACTAGAATGATTAAGTAACTAGAAACTTGAAACAACAAAGAATTTGAGAGACAATACACAATCTTGTATTAAATACTCTTAGAAGAAATACAATAAAGAAGATGCCACTTCTTCCACCTCAAAGGCTTGCCACACCTCAAGACCTTCTTCCCTCTCTCTCTTGCTCAACCACAACCAACTCAACAACCTGAGTTGTTATCCCCTCCTTGAATGCTTTAGCTGATCTCCTTGACCTTACTCCTTGTAGATCTCCTTGACCTTGCTTCCTTACTTCAATGCTTTTACTTGCCTACTTAATTTACAATACATGCCTCATGGGTCTTTAAATAGGATCCCATGCATACAAAAATAGAATTCTAGTTACAATAATTAGACATGCATCTCAAGACTATAATTAGCCCTTAAACATGCAAACACTCACTTCACTTAACTGACTGTTCGTCAACAGCAGTTCTAAAACCACCACAGGCAACCGATGTCGGTCCCTGTCTATCTGGTGTTGACTGATGTTGGCTAACTCCCTACCGACGCCGGTTGCCTTCTACACTCATCATGACCGACGTCGGTCATACTGCCAATGCCGGTGTCTCTGGAACTCAGCAACCTCTCCGTGTCTACAACAGTTGAAGCTTTTAGCTCCACACCCTAACACAACTTATTCTAAGTTTATATGTGTAATTTGCATCTTATTTCCATCTAGTGGCTAGAGGGATAAAAATCAAGTATATATAATTTTCTAATGCTTATGTGGGTGTTAAAATAGGTCTAGACCAACACTAGGTGGTCTAAGATTTAAAAAGATATCCATTTGTGGAAAAAGGAGGGAAAAGATAGTAATGCCAAAATTAGGACACTAACACCATGTGGAACTACTATCCCTATTATGGTGTTAGTGTCTAGGTGGCAAAACCTAATGCACAAAGGGCTAAGATGCAAGAATGAGGGTCTAAGACTACTTTATGGGGGTTTATAGATTCTTGTGGCCCGCATGAAGGTTGGATAAGTGTGAAAATAGGCTCTAAGATAGGTTTAGGTCTAAGCTATGGATAGGTGGTTTCAAGTAGAACTCTTAGCACTCAAGTGTCATTTTTAAGTGATTCTACCTCCCCCCCCCCCATTATAGAAATGCAACAAACTGAAATGACTAGAATAAATGAAAAAAAAGTGTACCTAGACTTACCTAAGAGGTGAATCCCATGATTTTGGATCTGAGTATGTGAAACATGCTCCATTTCATGTAATGTAAGTGAAGCATGTATAAATTAGTCCTTACTTAAGAGATATCAAAAGCAAATATAAAACTTAGTAAAGAGATAAAACTGAGTAAGGAGAGAGAAAGAAAAAATATACCTCACTGGGTATGTGAACCAATACATAAACTTGGAGAAAACCTATATGTCCTTGCATATAGTGATCAATCATTAAAATAAATTTAACTGATTTTATGGCTTGTTCAATCCCCATGTGTGGGTGGTTGATGAATTCAATCCAATTTTGACTCCATCATTGCCCACCCCTACTTGGTGAATCATGAAATGTGATGATGGTGTGTCCAAACCTCTCATGTAGGTGGCTCAAGAACTCAAGTAGACTATGACTCCATCATTGCCTACTCATACATAGTAGATGCATATAAAATTGAAATTGTGCAATGTAATTGGAAATGTCTAACTAGAGATGTCAACTATGCAACCACTCAAGTATATTAGGTGGCTCTGAAGAACTCAAAAATGCCAAACATTGTAGATGGAGTAAGGAATCAATCTAGTGTATAACTTCAAACATGGTGTGTGATGTATATAGTGTAGAGAATGACATGTATTTTGTCATTCCATCTGATCAACCAATTTGTAAGTGAGCATACATAAATAATGTGCCATGCACATGCCCCCAAATCTAATATCTGAGCATATGGATTCTAGACTGAGTTATAATAATCTATATTTGAGTATCTAAATTGAAAATGGGAATGGTCATGCCATGTATGATGCCTATAATCTATGCTAAACTGAGCAAATTGGTAAATCTATAATTGAACTTGTGCAAACTTAGACTATACCTATTATAATTTTCTAGCTAATTTGAATTTTTTAAAAACTAAGGCTAGTGGATAATAGTGCCATATCTTGGACAGTGGTGTCATATGGTGCTAGTATCCCAATTTGGGCACTAATGTCTAATTGTTATAATTTCTATACAAATATAATTGATCCCTATGTCACTATTTTACACTATGTTTACTTGAGTCTAGTTTTTAAATTTTGAGCCTATGTGATGAAAATTATACTCTGTGTCATGTCCCCTTTTTCGTGGACATTGAAAGACTTGATGATTAGCCTATTATGCGACCTTCGTAGGCTGATAGGATGGATAGAGGGTCATGATGGAGATTGGCTTGGCTTTGATTAGCAGAATTTCTATAGTTGGCTTTCATTCAGGCTCTGTCAGACACATTTGCCCTGAGCTCCTATTATTTAGGGATATTTGACATGCCACAAAATGCCCTTATTTTGGTATGGTCATGTGCAGAATCACTCCTTGATTCACTAGCTTCAGTCGGTTTGAGGATCCGACATATATTAAGGGAGATATTAATATTTGATTGATTTAATCAAATATTAATTATTTAGCCTATTTTTAATTAGAAACCCTAATTCTAATTTAAGAAAACCCTAATTAGGGCAAGCACATCTTTTTGAGGGTATAAGGGTTTCTCATGGAGGCCATTATGGATTATGCATTGATTATTGATTTTGATATTGAAGAATTCTTCTGTGAAGACTGAGCCAAGGGTTCTAGGATTCCATCTGCATTGGAGAACGTCAACTCTTCAGTGTGTGTGATTTAGATAGAGGCTGTGAAATATCAGCTGATCTATTACCAAATTGAGAGATAGCTTCATACAAAAGTTATCAAAGAGGTTTACAGATTTGAGAGATAACTTCACACAGAAGTTATCACAGTATTTCAAGTATTTCTTTATTTAGTTTTTGATTCAATAAATTATACAGATAGAGATCTTCTATATTAGAGCCACATATCTTCAGATCAAGGGTTGAAAATAGATAGGTTGTGCTTAATTGGCAGTTGTATGAAGTTCGTACAAGTCCGTACAGATCCACGTAGATACCAACCTTGGTAGACAGAGATCCCCAATGACCAACATTGGTCGACTGAAGACCGACATTGGGAGTATATCGACTGAAGTCAGTGACTGTGTGTTTGACATAGAAAGCTGAGCCATCCCAGAATTCAGGTTTCACTTCCATATTTGCAAAAGATCAGGGTTTTAAGACCATATTTTAATATTCTTTTATATGTATGAGAGAAGACTATAATTGTAATTATCTGAACAAGTGATAAGATATTTGATTGGTAGATAAGAGTTTTACTGTGGTTTATTGTTTATCTGAATTTATTCTGCAAGATTGTATCTTTGTTCAGAACTATTTGTGTTTTTATATTCCCTATTGGAAGGGGATATTACAGTGGTATCAGAGCTTTGCTTAGAAAAAGAAGCCCCTAAGTAAGGGACATTACAGTGGTATCAGAGCTTTTGACAGAGAAAGGAGCCCCTAAGTAGGGGATATTATAGTGGTATCAGAGCCAAATTCCTGCCATCCTGTTGGGTAGATTGGAGCCAATGTTCTGCCATCCTGTTGTGTAGTTTGGGTAGTTTGTTGAATCAGCGAAGTATTCATGATGACTTCATATACTCAGAAATAGTGGGACAAGGATATGGAGAAGCTGAAGCAATGTTTGAAATAGTTGGATGAAACCTAGAGGAGGATGAATGAAATTCTTTCATACCCTACATTCAAAGACAAATCCACACGGTATATGACAGTGAATGACGAGTGGGAGTTATTATCACCTGAGGCTCGAAAGGTGTCTTTTGATCGCTTTGTTAAGATGAAGAGAGAGCAATACAGATCAGTTGGACAAGATAGCAGCATGTCCCATGATTCTTATGAGATAGGAGATAACAGGTGTGCTACTGTTAATAGGAGAAAGCTTTGCTTATACTGCAAAGATCCATATGATGCCAACCACAATTTTCATTTGAGGCCTAAGGGCAAGGCATATCATATAATATGGGAGTATTATGAGGATTCAAAATCTAAAGATTTCAAACAGCATGATAGTTCTAAGGAGTCAAAGGCAGAGGCTTCAGAGCCTAAGGTAGAGACAATGAAGGTGGCTCACCAAGATTCTGAGAGACATGTGGATGAGCTTAGTCATAGGGATGTAGACTCTTAGTTAGTTGTAGAGGATGAGGGAGCTAGAGATTGTGATGATGAGATAGTTTCAGCAGTAGCTTCTTCAGAGTTAGATGAGGATGAGTCCGACGCTGGCATTTAGAGTATGGAGGTATGTTCAGAGGATAGTACATTGAGTGTTGTTGGTGAGTACATTCCTACAGTTGTAGCTGAGGAACATGTTGTTGGCACTGACACGCATGTTCAGGGTTTGGGAGTACCTAGTCCTGATGAGTCTAGCATACCAGTAGAGTTGAGTTTTTAGATTGATTCTTCTCACATAGATGACAGTGTGGTACAGTTGATTATGCCACCTTTATAGAGAGATCAGTTGTGGTGTGTGGGGGAGTATGTTGATGCTTCCTCATATAATTTTTACTACACTAAATCATTCATGGAGTATTTTCTAGATAGTGCAGGTGTTCTTCTGGACTCGCATAAGGTGATGAAAGGAGTTCTCATCCAAGGTACTAGTGCTATTAGCAGATTGGGTGGGGAGATTTTAGTGACCCTTTATACTATGCTACCTTACAGGGATGTTGAGGTGGGGTTTGTTGAGTGGATTGCACAGGGCCCTATCTAGCCTACAACCACTCGGAGTCAGAGATTGGAGCTATCTATTGATTCCTAGTTCAGTGATGGTAAGCCAATAGCAGAGTTTGGGGGTTCCTACCGGCATTATACGGTGAGGTATGCTCATTATTCTTCTTTTGATCTAGATTTAGATGATTTGATTTCACGTAGGTATGGATCAGATTTAGTTTCTTACCATCCATTATGGGATGGATTGGCACCATCTTCTATAGATGGAATTGGTAGTAGCAAGTTACACAAATTGCAGTATCGACACATCTAGGGCAGTTGTGATTTTAGCGATTGGTTGAGTTGCATTCACCAGTTTGATTGTGGATTCCTCTTGGTTATATTTAAGAGGATATTGCAGGAACTTGCATTGATTAAAAGCAATGTAGAACATAACTACATTTGGGATCCAGGTGGATCGAGTGGTTCATTATTCCAAGATTGCTTGGGGACAAGCAATTTTTAGAGGGGCAGATTGTCATGTCCCCTTTTTCATGGACATTGATAGACTTGATGATTAGCCTATTATGTGACCTTTGTAGGCTAATAAGATGGATAGAGGGTCATGATGGAGATTGGCTTGGCTTTGATTAGCAAAATTTCAATAGTTGGCTTTCATTTAGGCTCTTTTGGACACATTTACCCTCAGCTCCTATTATTTAGGGATATTTGACATGCAGTGGAGTGCCCTTATTTTGGTATGGTCATGTGCAGAATCACTCCTTGATTCACCAGCTTCAGTCAGTTTGAGGATCCGACATATATTAAGGGAGATATTAATATTTGATTGATTTAATCAAATATTAATTATTTAGCCTATTTTTAATTAGAAACCCTAATTCTAATTTAAGAAAACCCTAATTAGGGCAAGCACATCTTTTTGAGGGTATAAGGGCTTCTCATGGAGGCCATTATGGATTATGCATTGATTATTGATTTTGATATTGAAGAATTCTTCTATGAAGACTGAGCCAAGGGTTCCAGGATTCCATCTGCATTGGAGAACATCAACTCTTCAGTGTGTGTGATTCAGAGGTTGTGAAATATCAGCTGATCTATTGCCAAATTGAGAGATAGCTTCATACAGAAGTTATCACAGAGGTTTATAGATTTGAGAGATAACTTCACACAGAAGTTATCACAGTATTTCATGTATTTCTTTATTTAGTTTTTGATTCAATAAATTATACAGATAGAGATCTTCTATATTAGAGCCACATATCTTCAGATCAAGGGTTGAAAATAGACAGGTTGTGCTTAATTGGCAGTCGTATGAAGTTCGTACAAGTAAGTACAGATCCACGCAGATACCAACCTCAGTAGACAGAGATCCCCAATGACCGACATTGGTCGACTGAAGACTGACATTGGTAGTATATCGACTGAAGTCAGTGACTGTGTGTTTGACACAAAAAGCCGAGCCATCCCAGAATTCAGGTTTCATTTCTAGATTTGCATAAGATCAAGGTTTTAAGACCATATTTTAATATTCTTTTATATGTATGAGAGAAGACTGTAATTGTAATTATCTGAACAAGTGATAAGATATTTGATTGGCAGATAAGAGTTTTACTGTGGTTTATTGTTTATCTAAATTTATTCTACAAGATTGTATCTTTGTTTAGAACTGTTTGTGTTTCTATATTCCCTATTGGAAGGGGATATTATAGTGGTATCAGAGCTTTGCTTAGAAAAAAGGGCCCCTAAGTAAGGGACATTATAGTGGTATTAGAGTTTTTGACGGAGAAGGGAGCCCCTAAGTAGGGGATATTACACTCTGAGTGCATTCTAATAACCTGATATTTGTGATAAACCCTTTTGAACTCCCCCATTTTGAGAGGAATTATTGAACCTATGCAAGAATTATCCTCAAAATAAAAAACTCTAAAAAATGTGTGTTGGCCAGATCATATATGATATATGCATAGTAATCCAATATAATGTGCATACATGACATTAGAATGTAAGATAATCTAAGCATAATTGTACAATGTGTGATTTATGTTATGTCTAACATTAACAAGGTTGTCGAGATAGATGTAACAGTGTATGTGAACATAAAATCTCAATAATAACTAAGTAGATACGTAGGGGGATGGGGCATGATGTCCATCATGACACCCAATTAGTAAGGGGAGATTCATGATCTCCCTCATGGCATCCAAAACTAGAGTGTGTACCAAGCAAGAGACAAGTTTCATGACCATGATGCATACATGAAATCATACATACAACACACATGAGGCACTCAAAGTAGGCCAAAGGGCCACAAAAAAATGGACATGGGCACATGTCACTAAATATGAGAAATAAATCCATATAAAGACATGTTAAAATGTCCACATACATGAAAAATAAGAAAATTGGCTTATATCCACATATAAGGATATGTTTAAATGTCTACATACACAATCAGGAAAACACACATAAGGATATGGGCACATGTCCAAAACCTGCATACACTAAAAATAAGTGACATAGATCCATAGAGAAATAGCATATTCAAATTACCTTCAATAGAAGAAGCATAGAGACACAATTAATTCTAAACTAGGAAAGCTAGAAATGAAAGTACACATGAATATGTAATACAAATATGTGTAGGATCCAAGATGTACATATGTTGAGTCTAAAGTAGTAGTAGTTGGAAAAAAATCTCTTCATAAGTGTAGCATGAAAAATATCAAGATGTAATAATGTTAAAACTATGATGTATAATGTATAAATATTTAACTTGGTAATCGAAACTATGTATAGGGTTCCCCCAAATGGGTGAATGTATCAAATAAATAACCCATGTATCCATGCATATTCCCCCAGTGGGTGGATAATATCAATTTTGGATCAGTGTAGTAGACCTGAGTCTTGTAAGAATATATGAGCACTCAATAAGAATAATTGAATTATGTATATATGATAAAATTGACTATACTAAGATAACTAGCATATGTAGTGTGTGGTAAATATAAGGAGTGTAAACATGGAAATACATAAAATCTATAATTTCATGTTTTCTAAGTAAATATTTGAATGTTTTTATGTTTTTGACATATTATATTACTTTTGTATTTTTTGGATATAATTTAAATACAAGCAACATGAAAATAGAACTATATACAAGGAGTGAGAAATAAGAAAAGTATGCACAAGAAGGGAGGAACAATACTAACCTATGAGTCTCATGGGAGACTCACTATTAATGTGGCCTATGTCAAATAAAGGAATAATGATCATGTGAGTTGTATGAAGAGGTAATTGTGGTCCCAGAACCTATTGTATTGAGTGATCTATAACTAGCACTTCCTATGAAGTGGTGCTAGGAATTTGTGAAATTAACTGTGGTGTCTTGTGAATTGTAGGGTTCCTAAGGACACATCTGATATAAGATGTTGTAGTTGACAAAGGTAACCTAGGATAATAGCCTTTAGAAATCAATAATACTAATCTCAAAATAAAATGAGTAGAGGGAGGCCCTCTAGAATCTGTAACATATCTCTAATGCAGGGGTCTCTCTAATAATGGTCTCTATGGGAGAGTATGCATACATGGAAACATTGTAAGAGTAGACCTCACCTGCACTATTGGATCCACTAAAATATATGGTATACTAACAGAAATTGTGGTCATATTTGTAACTAGTAATTGAACTATAACTGGTAACTAAGTTGTAATTGGATATGGCACAGGTAAAGGATACTCATATGAAAAACCCTCAACTGTGATCACCTAATTTGATAGTATATATTTAAGGCATTTGTGCATGGTAGATGGGATGGCTCATAACTATTGTATCTATGGCCTACCCAGTAAGATGTCAAATGTGCCTACACTAGGTATTACTAAGAATCTAGTGGCCAAATGTTATAGTACAACCTATAGTAAAAGTATAATCTCCTCCATATAACTCTAAACATGGCCACTATAA
Source organism: Torreya grandis (assembly GCA_037957365.1). Classification (NCBI taxonomy): domain Eukaryota; kingdom Viridiplantae; phylum Streptophyta; class Pinopsida; order Cupressales; family Taxaceae; genus Torreya; species Torreya grandis. The sequence continues at coordinate 1,560,593 of JARHVA010004153.1, forward strand.
CCATGAATAATTGTCTGTAAGAGATATATCCTTATCTAAATACCCCAAATGTTGTAGAATTTTGATAGTGCACATGTTAATACTTGACCCATTATCAACCATAATAATTTGAATATGATGATGATGATCTATGTAGGCTCGTATAAAGAGTGTATAAAAATCTAAATCATCATCAATAATCTCCTACTCTAAGAAAGTGATGAGTGTTCTAGTTAGAACTATAGTATGGTACAAACTAATGGTGTATGGGGTGTGTATCCTCTATAATATTTTGATATGATGTCAGTGGTGGGTGTTTTGATATCTATATTCAACACCTGAAGTGCCCCCTAAATCATTCTTTGTATTCTTTAGAAATAGATCTAAGAATATTTCCAATGCCTTGGCTTCCATTTGTTGAACTTTGGGTGCTTCTATGGGTGTTCCCACATCAATTATGTTGGCTCTATCAAATATTGTATCTTATTCTTCAATGTAATGCATCAATTTGTTGTATGGCCTGACGCCCTATGATATTCATAGAATACATGAAGTGCCCTCTATCAAATCTTGTATCTTATGCTTCAATGTAATGCATCAGTTTGTTATATGTCCTAACGCCCTATGGTATTCATATAATATTTTGATATGATGTTGGTGGTGGGTGTTTTTATATGTGTAATCAACACCTAAAGTGCCCCTAAATCATTTTTGTATGATTTATAAATAGATTTGAGAATATTTCCAATGCCTTGGCTTCCATTTATTGAACTTTGGGTACTTTTATGGGTATTCCCACATCAATTATGTTGGCCTCTATCAAATCTTATATCTTATGCTTCAATGTAATCCATCAGTTTATTGTATAGCTTAACACCCTATGATATTCATAGAATACATTGGAATCATATCTCTTTTTAAGAGATCATGTTGTATCAACCTCTTTGATGGGAGGGCAAAATATGACATTGCATTCTAGGAGTTGTAAAACATGTGCCTATGATTTTGGAAGGTTGGTGAAATTTTTTGATGGAAGAGCTGATAAAATTGGGCAAGGAGATGGATATGAAGTTGAATTAGTTATGGCCTTTGGATCACTCTTGTTTTCAGTGGCCCTTAACTTATATGGAAGTTTACTATAACTCCTAGTAGTTGATTTTAATCAACTTGTATATTTTAGTTTACCCATAGATATAAGCTTGCCTTATCTTCATTTCATCGTGTGGCATAAATTTATGATGGTTAGAAACTTATTGAACAAGATAGCTTCATATACTGTCAGTAGTAGGCTCTATTTGAATGTCTTGGATCTCTCTATCTACCATGGGGCTAGTCAAGTTGGCCAATATAATCTCATATCACAAGACATATTTTGCAATAGGCTTATTAGATTTTTTCTTTGTTTATAATACTTGAGCATATGAGATATTATCACTAATTTTTATGGATAAGTGTGCTAAAAACATATATACCAATGGATTGAATATGGTGATAGACTAGATCAGTAGATCATAGAACCATTGTAAGGCATAATCATTTAGACTGCATGGAAATAACTTAGTAAAGAGCCAATCATTGGACACATAGTCCAAACATATTGTGAAGAAAGATCAGATATGGATCTCTTGGTCACCCTTACCATCATATAATTTAAGCTTAGGTGTCATGGATCTAAATAGAAAAGGAGTTATCATTATGTGATGTGCCAAAGGCGTATGTAAAATAACATGAGAATCCAAGGCATGTGATGGCCTAGCCTAGTAGCTCCATGTTCAAGATCTAACACCTTAGCTTGCACAAAATGAACCTCATGCATAAAAGATTACATACATTTAGAGAGGAAGAACTATCCATAAGAGGTATAACTACCACTGAAGGTTGCCAAGTTGAAATTGGTTGTTGTACAAGTTGAGTTGGCCCCAAAGTAGATGTAATAATATTCTTAGCTAGGAGAGTAGAAGATTGACCATTATTTGATTTTTTAAGTTCTTCATGGACAATATTGATAAGGTCATCTTGCATATTTGAATGTTTGGAAACAAAATCTTGTACTGGTCTCTTATCAGTTTCATCAAATCAGTTATTAAACTCTACCATTGTAGGTTGAGAAGTAAGAAAACAAATTGTTGTATATTTTGAACTTTTAATGAAATTTAATCTATGAAAGTTTTTAAGAAATAAATAATGAAACAAATTTGAGATTTTATAACTAATATATGAGTAGAGAAAATAAAAGGATACAAAACCTAAGAGTATATAGGGTTAGGGTTTGAATAGTATTCAAAATAAGTTAGGTTCACCAAATGTTTTAACCTTTTAGGACTTAGATGAATGTAAATCCTATATTGTTAAAGGGCTTAGTATAGTAAATCATGGTTAAAATATGCAATAAATACAACCACTAATTTGTTACATAATTGACTAAATTTGACCTTTCTAAAAATAGCAATATATAATGTAAATGAAAACTTAGCTAGAAAATGACTAAGATGGATGATATAGAGACTAAAAACTAAGGTAAAAGCTGGTATGAGTGTTATAAATAGAATCCAAGTGTCAAAACCCCTTCTAGATAGTAGTGCCCTAATTAAATAGTAGTGACATATATCACTAATGTCCCTATTTTGGTAGTAGTGTCCTCTATGCATAATAGTTTTAAGTTTCTAGGTGCACCTATGTCTAGGTTTGTTAATCATGTTCCTAAGCACATGAGTTTTGAAACCCTATAGATGACCTATTTTGATTGATTTTATGAAAAAACTCCAATCCTCCATGTTGTTAGGACATCCAATTGATACAAGTAGTAAAGTGTGTTTTTAGTAGGTTAGGTTGGACATTCTCAACACCCTACTGTGATGAGAGTCATACCAATAATATGAAGAGGGATCAAGCCCAATGTAGTTCTCCCCATCTAAGTGTTGGTGAAAGTGCAAATGAATCTAGTATGATTTTAGACCTAAGTACTTTCAATGGTCTTGAGACTAGAAATTTGAGTAATTTGAGATTAGGAATGTTTTAGATATTATTATGAAAAAGTATTAAATAATAGGATTTGTAACCATAATTATGTATAACATTTTTTGAGTTTATATGTGTAATTTTCATCTTATTTTCGTCTAGTGGTTAGAGGGTTAAAAGTCATGTATAAATAGTATTATGGTGCTTTTATAGGTATTAAAAAAGGTCTATGCCAACCCTAGGTGGTATAAGATTTGAAAATACATCCATTTGTAGAAAAAGGAAGGAAAAGATAGTAATGCCAAAATTGGGACACTAGCACTATGTGGCACTATTCTCCCTATTTTTATGTTAGTGTCCAAGTGGATAAACTGGAGGCATGAAGGGCCAAGATGAAAGAATGAGGGTTTAGGCCTACTTTAGGGATGTCTAGGGATGATTGTGTCCCACATAAAGGTTGAATAAGCGTGAAAATAGGCCATATGATAGGTTTAGGTCTAAGCTAGGGATAGGCAATGTTCAGTAGCACTCTTAGCACTCAAGTGTCATTTTTAGGTTATTACAAGCAAATATAAAATTTGTAAAGAGAATAAATAATAACAAATCTTATCTATAATTATTTTTATATACCAAATAAGAACTAAGGTAATGTAGACATTATTTTATCAGAGTTTTTAAACTAAAATTTATTGATATATCAATTAATTAAATACGTTTACAATGAAAAGTTAGTTGGTTGGTATCAATATTAATGTTGGTAAAAATATGATAATTTTTTAAAATTATAAAATAAAGTAAGCTAATTCTAGTATCAAAACATATAAGTTCAAACATAAAACCTAGACAAAAAAGGTTAGAGGTAGATGATGGAAGATCACCCTTAAGAGGTAGAACAACTCAAGAAGGGGGATCTCTCGATTGTAAATTTAGAACAACCTAACCATCTTGATAATTATTTGGTAGAGACAAAGTCAAGAGTATGACTTACCTAGATGACAGAGGCAAAATAATAGTTTGAAGACCAATAACACATCTCATAATGCAAAATATTTTCCACACGGTTGATGACTCCACCCCTCCACTCAAGATGAGGAGAGGAGAAATAATGACTCAAATGGATTTAATGACATCTAGGTGTCGGTGGTGAGGATCCATGTGGTGGCACATTTTAAAAGACCCTTCTCATAATGTATAGATCACTCTTAGTGATTAAGGATATTTTTTAATTGTTTAAACTAGAAGGAAACCTTCTTGACATCCACTTAGATCTGTAAAAATGTAAAGGTGAGCAAAAAAACATTATAATTATTATAAATTTATTAAGAATAAGCCTCATTATTTAATATAGAAGCATTCCTAGATTTAAAACACTAAAACATAATTAAAACTCTAAAAAAAATACAAATAAATGCTAAGTATACCAACCATTGAAAATGATCTCTAGATAAATCCATCTTCTAATTAATGAACTTTGGGTGGAAAGGATGGAAAAACCTAGTTATCCATTATCAATCATCATGGGTACAAGGGCACTTAAAAAATATGTGTTTAAATATCTCACATCTAGAGCACACATGGCACTTTGGATTAAGCACCAACCCAATTTGATTGAGCCTTTCCCCTAAAAACACCCTAGTAAACTAAACACCAAAGGTGGGCAAACTTGGGCTCAATTTTAGAATCCTAGTCACTTTAGATGGGCAAGCCAAACCTGAGGAGAAGAGTTTAGACTCCACTGACTAATTAAATTACTAAGAGATGATAAAAAATGACTCATAATCTATTATAGAAACATTGAAGAGTAATTATTGAAATCAACATTACATTTCCCTCACCAATATTTCCACCATGCAACTAGAAGTTGAATGGAAATTTTATATAGCATAACATTAGGCATAAGCTCCTTAATGCATAAGGTAATAAGCATATCATAAGGTTCTAACATTAATTTTCTCTACAAGGTAGGTCAATGAGTTCAATTTGTAGAAGAGATAATCTCTCTCATAGTGCATATACCTTTTTTGAATAATAGAAGGGATGTTATACCTAGAGTTTCAACCAAAGGGAGGTTATCACTAGTCATAACAACAGACCTAATCATTAAAAGATAGACCAAATCTAAACTTTCCCCAAAACATTTTCTAAATAATATAACTATTTTTAAGGCTTTCCATATAATTTTGGCCACAAAATAATCTTAAATTTTAATAGGGGCAAAGGTAATGAGAAAAATATGAACATCAATACTTTTCTAACTAGTCTTACCATAAGGAGAGCATGTGATAATATAAGGTTGAAAAAAGACTCTAAAATTTAGGAACTTCAATGGCATGAACAACCCACTTGGTACACAATTAACCACTCTTATTTTAAATTTTTATGATGCCCATTCAACTATTTATCCCATGGGAGGCAAGAAACATCCCAAGCAACTCTATAGAAATGTCTATTTTTCTTAGTGTTTTAATGCAAATATTTTCTCTACCTGCCATGGCAAGATACTATGGTACCTGCAATTACAGGATACTATAGGAATCACTAAGCTTAAATCTTCTTCCAGCTTTGTCCAATTAAATGATCTAACAAGATGTTTGACTTTAAACTCTCTAAAGTCTTGCACCTATAATTTTTGGAATATTCCTAAAAGCCTTATTTTTCCATCATTTTCATAACTTATTTGAAATTAATGGCATTGTCAATAGATGTCTTAAAATCTAGTTCTATTAATGGGCTAGTCCTTCCAACATTAATAACTTGACAACCTTAAGTGCATGTTTTTCCCATTTTTCACAAGATCAAAATAGAGTGTAGCGATTTTATGAATGCAATTCTCAACCACTCATGATATTCAATTTAATGGCCCCCACTTCTTAAATACAATTGTGAGGCTACTTAAGATCACTATGGACTAGATTTTATCATTTTAGTGACATGTCACAAGCTATTATTGTTAGTGTATGTTATTATTATATTTAATAGTTTTTTCTTACACATGTTATTTAGCTTGCTTAGATGTTATTAGGTCATTTGGGAAGATAATTTCACATGCATGAAGATGTTGGGTTATGCCTATCTTCCACATATATATATACTTTTCCTAAAGCTATTATAATTAATTCAGTGAATCTAATCAAAGCAATTCTAAATACAAGATTATCTAGTTCTACTTTAGCTTAATTTCATTCTTAACAATGGAATTCGTCATGTGTTCTATTTTCTCCAGTTAGTTACTAGATGATTTTGTCATCGTAATAGATCGGGGTTGATAAATGAACATCATTTTTTTTTTTTTTTGAAATTTTGAGTAGATTACTATTGTGTATTCTAGTGTTAAACTAGTGAGAGGAAACCTATAGATCTATGGATTCATTGTGGTTTCATCCTCCTCTAACTGCCATTTCACATTTGATTTGCATTTGCACGTGCTTGTCTCTCGTTTAGATAACAAGGGCTAGAGGGAAGGCTTTGTCTTTGATCCCACTACCTTGGTCTTGCCATTCTTCTTCAATTGATGTTCTAGATCAAGGTGGAAGGAATAGTTTGAAGGGAATTTGGTGTTGCCTGGCCTCAGACCTACCATGCATTTATGTTTCATACCTAAATGGACAACTTCTAAATGGGGGCTTATTAGATCAAATTTCAAGCTTGCTTGTTCATAGCATTTTAATGCCTTTACTACATATAATCCTATGTGGTTAGTTTTGGAGTCCAGTCAAGGGCCATGAAGATAAACGTTATATGCCTCAAAGGACCACTAGGTGGATGGATGTTTCACTAGGCCTTCAAAGTTTCTTCCAAATCTACCATGTTCACAGTAAGTCCAACCATACAAAATTTTTGTCATTGCAATAATTCTTTAAGAGGATACTAGTGCACTTTATATGTAATATTTCATGGCCTAGAAATCTAAATGCTAATACATATGCATCATATGTAGCACGATGGACAAATGGTGGGGAAGCTTTTTTTGATCAAGTAAACTAAGGTGGATTGCTTCACGATGGAGAGTGTTTTATGTTTATAAAATTTTTTTATTAAAAACAATATCATAGAGAGATATTATAAGTAGTGGAGACAATGCATTGTATATTAAAGAGAGTTTTGTTTATCATTTTGTAATATTTCTTATATTTTCTCTCATCAAAGATGGAGGGTGAGGCTAAACCTCCTCCCAAGCAAAATAAACCTTATTTATTTTTTGAAAATTTGTTTTATATTTTTTTACTTCTTATGAACCCATTATTAGTAGAGCCTGACATATTTTTTTGTTTATTTTTATTATTACGTGTATTATTATGTTTTGGTATCATAAGCATTGATTTCTCGAGACTACATTTTCAGTCAATTTTGATATCTAACATTTGAGCATGTTGTGTATTTGAAAACTTTGGGGGTGGGGAGTGAGGACAGGGGCAAGGTTATTGTTAATTAACTTAGCAGTTGTTGTGGGCCCTTTTTTATTTTTTGCACATATAGTTTTCACAATCATTATCTATGCCCATTTGGTGTCAAAGCATTGATTGCTTGTATTTGTGGACATATTGTCAATTGAGTTTGACATCCATTCGTTGAGCATGCATTGTTACTTGTGAATTGATTGTTGTCATTTATGTGGACCTATTATCAATTGAATCCAACATCCATACTTAAAGCGTGCACTATTAATCGCACTGACCCTACATAGATTACTCAATTTGACATGAAATTAATTACACAGGGTCTTATCATGGGTTTTCATTTTTTTAATTTAATTTAATGTTGTGTAGCTAAATTCAAATAACTATTTGTCCTAGAAAAATAGGTTAATGAATCATTACCTGGAGCATGATCTACTACCATATCCCCTTATTTGTTCCTAATCCAAGTGATGATGAACAAAAACATGCATGATTTAACAACAATAACATAGTCTATGGACTAATATGTCTCACTATTTTAAAGGATATTTTACCTCATATCGAGTACACTAAGTGCCCTTTCACTACTTGGACTTTCATCTAATAGTTATATGGAGATGTTGATTCTTCATTTGATATGGATACTTCATTGGAAGACCATTCACATGTGGATGATATTGATCCTTCTCCTCCTTCGGATACCCCATCTAAAATTAAGGACTCTTGCATTTTAGCATTGGTAGATTCATCCTCTAGTGTTCACACTGAGATTCCACCTTTCCCTATTTCTACTACAGAGTTTAAAGTTAATCCTTCAAGAGATTCCAGTGATTCTTTATAGTATTTATATATGTCTTCTTGATAAACCTTCTATGTTAGAGTATATTCTCATGCTTTCTAGGTTCTATAGATATTTTTTCATCTTTTTATTATTTATCTCTTTTGTGAATTTAACCAACATTATTTATTAGGTTGGTTTCTTGTATTTCCTCTCCTACTTACATAAGGTCTCTCCATTGTATTAAGCAAGTAATTCTCTAGATATTCTATGATTTGCCTTGTCTTTGGATTTCATCCTTTTGCAAGCTTATTGTGATGTACTTACTGTCAATGTTTTTTTTTCTAGTTTGGAATGATCTTGCTCTATTTCCTTTCATGGTATCATATCTTCGAAGAGTCACAGTCATCTATTGATAAGTTGATATCTAGTTTTTTTACCATGACCTATCAACTTGAGGAATAATCAATTTATTTTATAGTTTTCCATACAATGGCAACACCCATTTAAAGTGCAATCTACCCCTTGACTTTGTCAAACTAATTATAACAATTTTGGAAACATTTTTGACCTATTTCGTGACTTAGACACCATTCTTTTCATCAATTTGGGGGATTAGAGGTGGCATTAGAATTTGGTGAGGTCTACGTTGGAAGGAATTGGTGAGGTGGCATTGGAATTTGGTGAGGTGGCAGGGAAGTTTTAACATTCTCTAGTAGGTGCTCCTCTCTTCCATGGCCTAGTTCCATGCCTCTTTTATTTTCATTCTAATCTTCCTCCCATTCCTTTATTCTACACTCTTTTTCAAGCATTTTGGAAGTTTGTATTGGAAGGAGGATCTGGAGGAGGATATTTTGAGGTCTATGTTGGAAGGTAGAGGATTTGGTGAAGGAGATCAAAGGTAGATATTTTGGTAGGATTTGTGCCTACCTTTTATACTATGTGGGAGGTTTGTGTCAACCTTTTATGGTGATTTAACACATCTAGTTATTTTTATGGTGTTGGAAGTGTGTGGGAGGATTTTTTTATGCATCTGGTTCCTTGTTTGAGTAATAGATCAATTTTGTGTCTACTAGTTATTTCTCAAACTTGATCCAACATTTTGGTGCTTTCTCAAACCTAATCTAACATTGTGGTAATTTAACATACCTACCAGTTGGCTTCTCTTTCTTATTGTCATTCTTGGATATTCCTTAGTAATACCTAATTAGGGCTTAGACACTTGCCAGGTGATAAAGACAAACTCTTCCTTCAACTCTCAGCTAAAGGCACTGTAATACAATTTTTATCCTCTTAACATAGTGATTTTATTTATTTATTTTTGAAATAATTGTATCTTTTCCTTAAGAGGAAGTATCTTTTTCTTGCAAGTACATAAGGGTCACTGATGGATTATTTTTTCACTTTTTTTTAATTTGCTATGTCCAGGGTGAAATTGTAATCTAGTCTCAACTATATCTAGGGCCCATAGATAGAAAGACATAGAGGTTAATCCAGTCTACATATAAATTTGTGTTTAAATATAAAAGGGCTTTCCATATATGGAGAGAAAACACATATAGATTTTAATAGACTCATTTTCAATGAGTGGTTGGAAGGCAAGGTTCACTACCATTTTGGTAATGAAAATCAGTTTGTAGTGTAATTGTTATTAATTTTGACCCATTGACAGGCAATTAGTAAAGCCTATAAATTTTTAACCATAACTTAAAATTGAGTTTAGTTATTTTTAAAAGTGTATGTTTTTCAATTATTTATCCATTGGTGTCATATATTTGTAAAAATGAACTACTTTTATAAAGTGCCAAAATAGTGGGGTGGGGGGGGGGGCGGGGCACGGGGAGGGGACCTCAATACAAATATTTTTTTTGTGGGGGGGGGGGCGCATTGTTTTGATTATAATTTGTGCACCTTTTTGCATTATTTTGATCTTTGGTGATTTACTGGCATGGCTTCTTCTTCTATTTTAGATCAATGTGAGCTTTTAACTACGCATAATTACCATACATGGAGTCCTAGAATGGAAATAATCATTAAATACAAAGGATAATGGTCCTTAATGAAAGAAGTTCAACCACATTTCACTTGAGAATATTAAAAAATTCAGCACCAATGAAAATTTGATGATTGTATAAGTTTGATAGGGGCTTATGTGAGTGATAGTCTTTTGTTTCATTTGGATGGATGTGACTCTCCATTCAATATATGGACTAAACTCAAGGGTTTATTTGGGAAAGTAGACTTCATGAGAACCATGTAGCTTGAATTCAAGATTAATTTTCTTAATCCTAGATATTTCCCCTCTATTATAGACTATCTCACTAAGTTTAAACCCTTATTGACATAATTGAAGGGGAGTGGATGAGATAAGAAAGATGAAGAGTGTGTGTACCTAATTCTATCCAAGTTGAAAGGCCCATTACAAATATTTTATTTTACCTTTTTATCTAGCATGGATGCCTTAGGTTTCACATTCAAAATACCTAATTTATAGTTGTTTTGTGAAAGACTTATTAGCAAAGAATCTAAATTGTCTCACCTTAAGTCTTCTACCTCTCAAAAACTATTAGTAACATCTAATACTAAGAGTAAGGTATAATAAATGAGTAAATCCAAGAAAACTCATCCTCTATCTCAAAGTGCACCTAAACCCAATAACTCTTAATTCAAATCATATTTCAAATCCAAAAATAAGTCTAGCCTTTCAAACTCCTTTTGTGAGGGGACTGGTCATGAAGAATCTAGGTGTTTTAAGAGAATGCAATCCTTAGAAGATGTAGTGATAAAACACAAGATTTATATCTCCACTCCACCCAATGAACATGGAAAATCACTTAACATTGTTGGAAGATCTTAGGAAACTATTTTAGATAGTTGGGTGATAGATTCCAGTGTTTCTCACCACATGACTTCTTCTAAGGAGTTTTTTGTAACTCTTGGTTTGAGTTATACTTCCAACATTAAGGTTTTATATTATCTCTTTAATTCTGTTAAGGGAAAGGGTGATATACAAATTTATGGTGGTCGCATCAATAATGCACTATATGTTCCTGACATCACTAAAAAATTTATTTTTATTTATCGAATTTGTCATTCTGATGAGGGTAAGATAGTGACTTTTACAATACTAGGGGATGAAGTTTGAGCATTGATAGAGCCTCATACACTTATTGCATATGGTGTTATTGATCATAGTTTTTTACTCTATTACTTTGAGGGTTTTGATTATAATCCTCCTATAGTAACATGTTTGGTTTTCCATGTAGATTATGAGATTAAACTTTGGCATGAGAGATTCAGACATCTTAATTACAAATATTTGGAGTTAAGCACTCATGGTATGGTTGATAGTTTTCCTATAGTTTCATGTCTTGATAGATTTTGTTCCATTTGTGTATAAGGAAAACAAAACCAAGATCCATTTCCTAAGGGTGTGTCCAAAATAGCTTCTTCACCACTTAATCTTTTGCACAGTGATTTGATGGTCTTTCTTAATCCTTTCAACGGAGCTAAGTATGCACTTACTTTTATTGATAATTTCTCTAAGTGTACATGGGTTTATTTTCTCAAGTACAAGAGTGATGTTTTTTTCACACATTAAGGTCCAAAATGATTTGGTTAATAAATAGTATTTTATTTGCATTAATAATCTTCATACTGATAATGGGGCAGAGTACTTCAATTGAGATTTCTTTGATTTTTTCGTAGTTCATGATATTGTTCACTAGCATTTTGTTCCACTTACCCCACAACAAAATGGCTTAGAAATTTGGAAGAACCAAAATTTGAAAGAGATGGCTAAATTCATGATGCATTCATGGGATTTACCTCCCATCTATTTGATAGAAGAAGTTAATTATCAAAATTACATTCAGAATCTCACACCACATAAATCACTTGAGCATTTAAATCTAGAGGAGGCTTGGTCTCGAACCAAACTTGATGTCTCATTTTTCACAGTCATTAGGACCCTTGGTTGGCATTTTTTACCAAAAAATAAAATGAAATACTTGGATAATAAGAGAAAACCCTTGATCTTTGTCTGGTATTGTGAGGACATGAGAGCTTATCACCTTTTAGTATTCTAATGTTAAATTGGTGAGAGGAAACCTATAGATCTATGGGTTCATTATGGTTTCATCCTTGTCTAACTACCATTTAGTATTTGATTTGCATTTTCATGTGCTTATCTCTTGTGCGTCTAACAAGGTTAGAGGTAAGGCTTTATCTTGGCTCCCACTACCTTGGTGTTGCCATTCTTCTTCAATTGATGTTCTAGATCAAGGTGGAAGGAATAGTTTGAAGGTAATTTGGTATTGATTAGCCTTAGACTTTCCATGCATTTATTTTTCATTCCTAAATGGATAGCTTCTAAATTGGGGCTTATTAGATCAAATTTCAAGCCTACTTGTTCATAACATTTTAGCACATTTACTATGTATAATATTATGTGGTTAGTGTTGGAGTACATTCAAGGGCCATGAAGATACATGTCAGATGCCTCAGAGGACTATTGGGTGGATGGATGTTGCACTAGGCCTTTGAAATTTCTTCCAAATATACCACGTTTGCACTATGTCCAACCAGAGAAACTTTTTTCCATTACAATTATTCTTTATGAGGATACTAGTGCAATTTCTATCTAATATTTCATGGCCTATAAATTTAAGTGGTAAGACATATGTAGCATGGTTTGAAGAATACATTGTGAAGCTATTAATTTTGTTCTTTTTTCCACATCTCTACCAAGACTAAGATATTCTTTTGCTGCTGTCGATGGTTTCTTAGGTTGAACCCATTGTGGTTTTTTTAAACCATTATCTTTTTTCCCCACATCCCACTCCCTATGATTTTTCAAAACCACCTTCATGTTAATGCAAGTTTGTCATTTCCACATCTCTAGCTTGTGTCCACTAAAAACTTTCCAAGTAACCAATTTATCAAAACTACCCAAGTAATCAATTCATTAAAACTACCCAAGAAATCAATTTGTGGTTTTTGAAACCATACTTCAAACTGACATCTTAATAGCTTTAGTGATTTTAATGGGAGATGATTAATGGTGGCATTTATTCTAAAACATAGGGTGTGAATATTGATTATGGGAGGTTACTTTTATATGGGTGGGGGATAAATGGTGGAGAAGCTTTTTTTGATCGAGTAAATGGAGTTGGATTCCTTCATGATGGACAGTGTTTTTATTTAATTATTTTTTATTAAAAATAATATCATAGATAGATATTATAAGTAGTGGAGATAATTCATTGTAAATTAAGGAGAGTATTGTTTATTTTTTTTAACATTTATCATATTTTTTCTTGTTGAAGATGGAGGGTAAGGGCCAAACCCCCTCAGAAGCAAAATAAACCTTCTCTCCTTCTTCTTTGTTTGTTCTACATTCTTGCACTCCTTATAAACTCATTATTGGCAGAGCTCGATGTCTCACTTTATTTGTTTGCATTATCATGTGTGTTACTATTTTTTGATATCACAACTACTAATTTATTGAGGATGCATTCTAGATTGAGTTTGATATCTAATGTTCAAACATGGTGTGTATTTGTAAACTTTGGGGGTGGGGGGGGGGTAGGGGTGGAGGGGGAGGGGGAAGGTTTATTGCTAATTGTATTGAGGGTCTTTATGGGCCTTACTTTTTATTTTTTACAGATATAGTTTTCACAATCATTATGTGTGCCCATTCGGTGTCAATTGATTTTTCACATTTGTGGACATATTGTCAATTGAATTTGATGTCCATTCATTGAGCATGCATTGTTACTTGTGAATTGATTTCTCTCATTTGTGTGGACCTATTATCAATTGAGTAATACTTATAGCATGAACTATTATTCACACTGACCCTACACAGATTACTCAATTTAAAAGGAAATTAATTGCATTAGGTCTTATCATGGGTTTTCATTTTTTTTCTCAATTTAATGTTATGTAGGTAGATTCAAAGAACTATTTGTCCTAGAAAAATAGGATAATGAATCATTACCTGGAGCATGATATACTACCATATCTCTTTAGTTGTTTCTAAGCCAAGTGATGATGAACAAAAACATGCATGGTTTAACAAAAATAACATGGTCTATGGACTAATATGTCTCACTATTTTTTAAGGATATTTTGCTTCATATTGAGTACACTAATTTCCCTTTCACTACTTGGACCTTCATATAATAGTTATATGGAGATGTTGATTTTTCATTTGAGAGTGATAGTTCTTTGGAGGCCCATTCACATGTGGATGATACTGATCCTTCTCCTCCTTTAGATACCCCATATATAGTTGAGGAATCTTACATTCTAGCATTGGTAGATTCATCCTATAGTGTTCACACTGAGATTCCACCTTTCCATGTTACTACTATAGAGTTCAAAGTTACTCCTTTGAGAGATTTTGGTGATTATTTGTAGTAATTATATATGTCTTCTAGATACACCTCTATGTTAGAGTACATTCTCATGCTTACTAGGTTCTATTAATAGTTTTTCATCTTTTTCTTATTTTTGTTATTTGTGGATTTATCCCGTATTGGTTAGTTAGGATTGATTATTGTATTTCCTTGCCTATTTATGCAAGCTCTCTCCATTGTAATAAGCAATTAATTCTCTGTACATTCTATGATTTGTCTTTTCTTTGAATTTCATCTTTTTCCAAGCTTATTGTGATGTTTTTATTGTCAATGCTTCAGATTTCTAGTTTAGAATGATCTTGCTCTCTTTCCTTTTGTGGTATTAGAGCTTCGAAGAGTTTCAACCATCCATTGATAATGTACTATCTAGTTATTTTACCATAAGCTATTGACTTGAGGAATAATCATTTTCTTATAGTTGTCTATGCAATGGTGATGCCCATTTTAAGAGCAATCTACTGCCTTGACTTTGGTGAACTGGTATATCAGTTCTAGAAACATTTTTGACCTATTTTTTGACTTGGGCAGTGTTCTACACTCCTTTTTAGCTGCATTTTTCATCAATTTTGGGGATAAGAGGTGGCATTATAATTTGGTGAGGTCTGCATTAGAAGGAATTGGTGATGTGGTATTGGAATTTGGTGAGGTGGTGTTGGAAGTTTTGGCATTCTCTAGTATGTGCTCCTCTCCTCCATGACCTAGTTTCATGCCTCTTTTATCATCATTTTAATCTTATTCCCATTCCTTTAATTTACACTCTTTTTCAATCACTCTATAAGTCTACATTAGAAGGAAGAGGATCTGATGGAGTATATTTAGAGGTCTACATTAGAAGGAAGAGGATTTGGTGAAGGAGATTAGATGTGTATGTTGGTAAGGTCTGTGCCTACCTTTTGTACTATGTGGGAATTTTGTGTCAACATTTTATGGTGATTTAACATATATGATTCCTTTTATGGTATTGGAGGTGTGTGAGAGTATTCCTTTATGCATTTGGTTCCTTATTTGAGTAATAGATCAATTCTTTGTCTTCTAATTATTTATCAGACCTAATCCAACATTGTGGCACTTTCTCAACCCTAATACAACATTGTGGAAAATTAACATAACTCCTAGTTGGCATATCCATTTTATTACCAATCCTAGAGATTCTTTGGTAGTGTCTACTTAGGAATCATACAATTGCTAGGTGATAAATACAAACTCTTCCTTCATCTCTCAGTTAAAGACACTATAATGTAATTTTTATCCTCTTAACACAACTATTTTATTCATTATTTATTTTAAAACAAATGTATTTTTTCTTAAGAGGAAGTATCTTTCAATTTCAAGTGTATAGGGGTCATTGGTGAATTATTTTTCACTTTTGTTGGCTTTTCTACATCTGGGGTGAAATTCCAATCTGGTCCCAATGATATTTATGGCTCATAGATAGATAGAGAGGTTACTCTTGTCTACATATAGAGTTGAGTTTAAATATATAGGGGATCTCCATTTATAGAGAGAGGTCACATATAGAGTTTAATAGGGTCATTTCCTAAAAGTGGTTAGAATGCTAGGTTCACTACCATTTTGTTAATGAAAATAAGATTGTAGTGTAATTGTTATTAAAATTGACCCATTGATGGGAAATTAGTAAAGCAAATAACTTTTGAACTGTAACTCAAAATTGAGTTTAGGTTTTTTCAAAAGCATATGGTTTTCAATTCTCTATCCATTGGTGTCATATATTTATAAACATCAACTAATTTTATAAATTGCCAAAATTTAGTGAGGGGATCAATACACATCTTTTGGGAGGTTATCTTGATGCTAATTTGTGCACCCTTTTGCATTCTTTTGCTCTTTGGTGATTTACTAGCATGTCTTCTTCTTCTAGTTTAGATCAATGTGAGCCTTTAACTACACATAATTACCAAACATGGAGACCTAGAATGGAAAAGATCATTAAACACAAAGGATTATGGTCCCTAATGAATGAATTTCAACCATAATTCACTCAAGAGTATGAAAAAATTTAGAACCAATTAAAATTTGATTAGTGTATGGTTTGATAGGGACTTATATGAGTGACAGAATTTTGTTTGATTTGGATGGATGTGAGTCTCCATTAAAAATATGGGCCAAACTAAAGGATTTATTTGATAAAGTAGATCTCATGAGAGCCATGCATCCTAAAGTTGAGATTACTTCTCCTAATCTTGAAGATTTTTCCTCTATCATAGATTATCTCACTAAGTTTAAACACTTGTTGACAGAATGAAGATGAGTGGATGAGATAATAAAGATGAATAATGTGTGTACCTAATTCTATCCAAGTTGAAAGGTCCATTCCAAATATTTGCTTCTACCTTTTTATCTAGCATCGATGACTTAGGTGCCACATTTAAAATGCCTAATTTAGAGTTGTTTTGTGAAAGACTTACTAGGGAAGAATCTAAATTGTCTCACCTTGATTCTTCCACCTCTCAAAAAGTATTAGTAGTACCTAATCCTAAGGGCAAGGGAAAATCAAAGAGTAAATTCAAGAAAACTCCTCCTCTATCTCAAAGTGAACCTAAATTGAATAAATCTAAACCGAAATTATCTTCCAAGTCTAAGAATAAGTCTATCCTTTCATGTTCCTTTTGTGGGGGAACTAGTCATGAAGAATCTAGGTGTTTTAAGATAATGCAAGCCTTGTAGTATGTAGTCAAAAAACAAAAAATTTATATATTCACTCCACCCAATGAACATGGAAAAGCACTTAATGTTGTTGAGAGATCTCAGTCAACTATTTTAGAAAGTTGGGTCATAGATTCTAGTGCTTCTCACCACATGAATTCTTCTAATGAGTCTTTTGTAACTCTTGGTTTGAGTTCTACTTCCAACATTGAGGTTGGAGATCATTCCTTTATTTCTGTTAAGGGAAAGGTTGATATACATCTTGATGGTGGTTGCATCAATGATGCACTATATATTCCTAACACCACTACAAATTTGATTTATATTTATCAGATTTATCATTTTGGTCAAGGTAAGATAGTGAATTTCACACCATAGGGGGTTAAAATTCAAGCATTAATAAAGCCTCATACACTTATTACACAAGGTGTTGTTTATCATAGTTCTCAAATCTATTACTTTGAGGGTTTTGATGATACTCCTCCTATAGTAACATGTTTGGTTTTCCATGCAAATTTTGAGATTAATCTTTGGAATGAGAGATTCAAACATCTTAATTATAGATATTTGAAGGAGTTGATCACTCATTGTATGGTTGATGGTCTTCCTATAATTTCATGTTTTGATAGAGTTTGACCTAGATATGTATTAGGGAAATAACACCAAGATCCATTTCCTAAGGATATGTCTAAGAGAGCTTCTTCACCACTTGAGATTGTGTACAGTGATTTAATGGTCTTTTCTAATCCTTTCAATAGAGCTAAGTATGCACTTAATTTTATTGATAATTTCTTGAGGTGTACTTGGTTTTATTCTCTCAAGTACAAGAGTGATGTTTTTTCACACTTCAAAGTCATTAAGGATTTGGTTGATAAATATTCTTCTAATTACAGTAAGAATCTTTGTATTGATAGGGGGAGTATTTCAATAGAGAGTAATATATTTTTTGGTAGCTCATGGTATTATTCACTAGAATTATGCTCCACATACTCCACAATATAATGGCTTAGTAGAATGGAAAAACTAAACTTTCAAGGATATGGCTAACTGTATGATGCATTCACAAGATTTACCTCCCATCTCATAAGTAATTAATTTTAAAAATTACATTCATAATCTCACACCACACAAAGAACTTAACTATTTTATTCTAGAGGATGCTTGGTATTGAACCAAACTTGATGTCTCATTTTTTAGAGACTTTGGGAGACATGCTTGGGATTTTGTACCAAAGAAGAAAAAGAAAGCCTTGGAAAAGAAAAACAAACCCTTTATCTTTGTTGGGTGTAATGAGGACATGAGATATTATCGCCTTTTGGATCCTAATACTCATGATGTTATTTTTAGAACACGTGTTCATTTTGATGAGTACTTCACTTCTTATGATTCTTCATTTTATCTGTATTCTTCTTCTTCTTTTGATGATTCCTCACCTCATCTTGAAGATTCCTTCCTTGAGGATATAATTTAGGAGGTACCTAAGGATGTTATGGATGTTGAGAATCCTATTCCCACTGTTGTTGTCACCATACCTATGTGGGCTCATACTACATTTTTCAAGGTAATATCTTTTATATAGGATCTTCCACCTACTAGACATCATCATGAACATTCTATAGGTAATGGATTTTTATGTCATATATTCTTGAGGGATCCATAGTATTTTTTATAGGATCATGGGATACAGGATTATACTGATGCAATCATATATGAGTATTCTTCTTTGATGAAGAATCATACTTAGGATTTGGTCTCATTGCTAAGATGGATTCTATGCACCTTGTGATTTCTTTTGCTACATCATAGGGTTGACCAGTGTACCAAATGGATGTTAAGAGTGCCTTCTTACATAGATATTTTTAGGAGGAAATCTACATGGATCATCCTACTAGGTTTGTTCATGATTATTCTCTTGTTTGTCAATTTCAGATGTCTCTTTATAGTTTTAAATAGGCCCCTTAGGCTTGGTATGAGAAGATGAATTATTTTCTTGTATCTACTAGCTTTGTTCTCTACCACTCAGATCCCATAGTATATATCCATCATGTTAGAGAGGATATTGCTATACTAGTCTTATATGTTGATGATCTACTTCTCACATATAGTTCCTCTTCTCAGATTCAAACTATTCAATAGGCTCTTTTAGCATAGTTTGATATGATAGATCTCAGTCTTTTACACTTTTTCTTTGGTTTGTAAGATGTCTGAGT
>JARHVA010004153.1:1585000-1622500 GCA_037957365.1 Torreya grandis
CCATAAGTAGCTTTCATTGATTTGGTCACACATTCACGAAGTGGGTCCTCTTTTGTCTGGTGTGGTCTTTTATTGTCTACACTTTATTTTGTTGTGGATACAAAGAATGATCATGTGTTAGTCCAAATAATTATTGCATCTTCACTTCATAGTGGCTAAGGTTTTTAAGACACATGGCCTCTTGTGATTATTTTATCTTCATCGAGTTACATTTAATTTTAATGATGCATGGTAGGTTATGATTGGCTCAGGGTCATGATATTCTCCTTTTGTTTATTATGGCCTCAATAATTGCATGGAACTGTGAAAAATAAATATATATAGTGATCGTATAAATTTTGATAAATAATATGTGTGATCACATTTTGAATATAATGCACATAAAATTTTAATAACACTTCTAAAACTTATGTGGACATGTCGATTCCCTATAGGGTATGGGGTCATAGTATACAATGTTTAATTTCATTTGATGGTGACTTCAGGATGACCCGTTACTATATACATCCTACTCTATAAATCCATGTATCCACTTTTTTGTTTGTGAAAAAAGTGATCACAATTATAAACAATATACTTCCAATTATATTAAGACACATGGCCTCCTCTTGATAGATCATTTCATGGAGTGACATCACAGCTCCCTACTCCCTTTACTTTGCCATGCCCTATCGTATCATCCCACATGGAAGGATTTAACTCATTCACATTCATAAAGTTACAATGTTTCAAGTGATCTGTTGATAAAAAAATACTAACAAAACTTATCGAAAAGTAGTTGTTTAAGGGTTCATATTCATATAACATCATGAAGGGTTGTCAATGTTTAGAATAAAACTCTTCCTTTTAAATCTAATGCTTCTTTATTATCGATTCTTGTAAAACATGTTTTTTATTAGTTACCCCTGAATTTACAAAGCCGACTAGGTGGTTGGGGGGGGGGGGGGGGGTCACCCTATTCAAATTAGAGTTGAATAAGCTCCAAGATGTTGGTATAAACCTTGATTCCCCTAGTTATTAAAAAAACATAAATGTAAGGAAGATATTAACCAACATGTAAGTACCTAAAAATAGTTTCATGTATAATTTTTAACAAAATATTAATAAGTAAATGTGGCACTGACTTCTTAGCAAATGCTCTGTACATGTTAGAATGGCTACAAAGAATTTACGAGTTCAATGTCAAGGAAAAACATCATCATACAAAAGGAAACATTTGAAATGTGACTTTTTTCACACCTAATTTAATTTTAAATTTCATGTTAATACCCTATCATAATTAATTATACTAAATATTATCTTCAATCCTATTAACAGTTATACATAAAATTTAATAATAATTTCAATTTTTAATTATAGACTAATACAAATGTACATTAAATAAATTTTGTTTTTTTCATAATTAAGAGACTTATACTTATCATATTTATTACTTATTTTTCTTAATTATTAATAAGGGTGCCATGTGCCAAGTCCCTATAGGGTAAAATAGAATTGAAATTTGTTCAAGTATTTTAGGGTAAGTGCACAGATTTGGGGGACAATTTCATGGACATTACTCATAACATTATTGCATTAATTAATAATGTGATTATTTTATTTAATTAATGTGATCGCATTACTTAAATCCAGGCTTAGGATTGCCAAACCATAATGCAATTGTGTTATGTAATAATGCGATCATGTTATATTAATTAATAACGTGATCATGTTATTACATAATGTAGTCATGTTATTGACATAACAATAATGTTATCTCATTAATAACTTAATTATGTTCCCTATGTGCAAAAAAATTTAAAAAGGGAAACCTGAATGCAAAATTATTCATTTTGTGTCCACATTTCCTAGCTCTGCCCTTGTTCCATGATCATGTTTTGCTCAAAAGACTCTAAAAAGTGTTAGGAAGTTTCTAATTCACCCCACAAACCTACTGATCAATGATGCCACCATGTAGGAGAGGTAAGTGATCAAAATCTTCCATA
The DNA here is from genome assembly GCA_037957365.1 of Torreya grandis. Taxonomy (NCBI): domain Eukaryota; kingdom Viridiplantae; phylum Streptophyta; class Pinopsida; order Cupressales; family Taxaceae; genus Torreya; species Torreya grandis. Next base: position 1,586,986 of record JARHVA010004153.1, read on the forward strand.
TTTAACCCTAATTTTTCATAATTTTAATTCTTCAACCCATGTTTTTAATTGTAATTTGTGTTTTTCTTACAACTTGTCTTGCTAACCCTCCCAATCCTCCACAAAACCCTCTGGTTGCTCCTCCTCCTAACCCTCCACGAAACCCTGACGTTCCTCCTATCCCTCTACCTAACCCTCCTACAGTACCCTAAAACCCCCTAGCAGTCAAGAGTTTTTTATTAACAACATTGTGGGAAATAAACTTGAAATTGAAGACTTAATTGACATAATGAGGGATCCTAGTTTGACCAACCCCACTGCACCCAACTAGTTGATTCCCTACAAACCTTATTAGTTCAAATTGACTCAATAATGAGTCAAATTGACTGATGGACCTCATATAGGGATAATTTTAAGGAATATTATGTTGATAAGTTATTATCACTTCAGGTCAAGAATTTGTATATTTCAAAAGCCAACATTTGCACCTTATTTATCGACCCAGCCACCAATGCCCCATTTTCCATAACTGCTAAACATTTTCCTATCCATCATTGTGTACATAAATTAATCATGAATAATTTTTGGGATCTATGGTGGATGGTATTTGACTATCCACCATACAACAACCATGAGGTCCCATTATATTTTTTGATAAAACTCTACTATGAGTTTGTCCTCAATCGGATTCCCAATTATTTTGATTTAAGTGAGTTTTAGGGTTGAGGAAAAGGCTCTATGTAGGATTGACTAGGTACACATCATGCACATAATCAACCTACATGGATTCATATCCAAAATCTTATTAAGCATGAGATCCCCTCCATAGTTTAGCAAGTCATGGAGATAGACACTCTCCATGCTCTTAGTTCACTCATAGATACACTCATTTAGCATATGAGTGGGCTTTCACAAAGTGATGTTACAGATATGACATACGCTACCCAACCTCAATGCTATCCTTGTAGTTCATGTGGAGCTATGTTCATGGGACCTTATTATGATGATCGCATCGGTGGTTTAGATGGATTAGAGCATATTCTTAGAGTGATGATTTTTTGGCATGCACATTTGTGTGCAGACATTAGTCACCACATAGATATAGGTATATTTTATACAAATGTCATGTTAAATTTAAGTTATATTTGAAAATTTAATTTCTAAGCTAACAATTAAATATACATAAAATTATAATATAATATATGTGTTATTTTTTATGTTGCAAGAGGTGGCAGTTCCTTCATCATCACAGCCATCATTTACAACATTTGATTTATCATATCCATTGTTTTCATATTTGGATCCAATTTTTAGGCCATCCATGACTTCATTTTTCTATATTGGGATGACACTATTTACCTATACAGAGGTAAAAACTATTTACATATATGTTTTTCCCTTTGCATTTGTTATGACTGTAGTTGTTTACATATATGTTTTGCTCTTTGCATCTAATTTGTAACTTCTCTTCTCAATAATTAATGAAAAAATAACACAACCTGTATGCAAAAATAAGTTGTTTATATATATCCCATGTACCAAAGCAAAGTTAAAAAAACATGCATTATATTCCTTTTCAGTATTGGCATTTTTATAGAGGTTATGGAATGCATTTACTCTAGGTCATTTAAGTAAAAAATTCATTTGGATAATATAATCTAACCCTTTATAAGCTATAAGAATTCATCACCCTATCCCAAATTATCAATTTTTTAATAAGGTGGTAGATTATAATCATGATAGGCTTAATAAAATATTTAACAGCTACAAATTTATGTAATATGTTTCATTGAGTCTTTAAAATTGGTATCTTTGAAATGCAATTAAATTTTATATACCATTAGTACCACCATCAATGAGGTGTTGACTAAATCAATTTATATTAATAAATTTTATGTCAATGTTATATCTATTATGTATATGTCTACATACATGTGTTACGTGTTATTATAAAAAATAAAAAATTGTGAAATAAAAAATGAATACGTGATGACCAAGGAGTAAGACCATCCTCCTTGGATGTCTTACAATAATAATATATATGTAGATATATATAAAATCATAGTCACTTTATTTTAACTATTTTTTATAGATTTTTTAAAATCATAGGTATGTATACAATAATACATATTGTCATGTTGCAAATGTTTAACATGCACAAATCTTTATCAAATATATATAATATGTTGCATTGAGTCTTCAAAATTTGTAAGTTTCAAACCCAATTGAATTTTATAAAATAGCTACAACTTGTAGTATTTTTTATATATTTAAAAGACAAATAAAAAGTTGAATATTTCATACAATATAACTTAAAAGGAAAAATAAATGGAGAGACAAGACATCAAAAACTATATGAGATCTATAAGTATTATATAGTTACAATATTTAAAATGTTGTTCTTAAGCTTTATGTCGATTTAAACAAGTATACATGTATTTCGAAACATTTTGAAAATTTGCTAATTACCATACTTTGATTGTTGATGTCTAAATAAATAATAAGCTTATAAGACATATAAGATACTATGTGAACATGATTATTTGTAATCTACATCTTATGAGTCATATAGGGAATCCCTATGGGAAAAGAAGCTTTGGGGTTTTGAATCTCTAAACCTTGTTTCTCTAAACTTTGGGGGTTAGAATGATTTTTTTTACATTTTAAGTATTGGCATTTTTTGGCTAGATGGAGCCTAACCTCCCTTAACCCTACAAATATTATTGAGAGTCTTCACCTGAGACTTTAAACTAGTTGTGCATATTCCTCTAGGCTAACTATATAATTAAGTATATTATAACACCTCTTAGTCCCATGCATATTTCCATCCTCTCTCCTCAATAATCCTAACAATAGGTGCCCATATATACAAAAGTAAATATGTCCCTTTGTCTCCCACCAGATGGGAGGAAAATATCCCTATTTAATATCATTTTAGAGGGTCAGGATAATTACCCACTCCACCCCCACTAGTCTTACCCCATACTTAAAACCTATGTGATGTGCACCAACATCACCAAAGTATTACACCCAATTAACAACCTTACCTCTATCACAATCCTCTATCAAGGCCACAACCCTACCTTTAGCCAACAAGCCTATTATCCTAATCACAACCTTGAAAGTGATAGTCCACTCTAAAGAGACTTGTGGGAAAATTAAACTATTTTACATGACACATCTTAGTTGGTGAATAGGTTGCAAAGGAATCTACTCGATGGGACAACAATCCCCACCTACACAATCCAAAGTATCCCTATTATATATAGTGTGGCCAAATCATTAGTCATTAATTTATCTATAATCCTAGGTTTAGCCAATCATACTTCATCATTCTACTCCATCAAATGTAGGCCCACATTTAAAACACAATTTAAAATATCCCTAAATACTCTAAGTTAATATTGAAAATTCATCCAAAAGGAAGTAGTTACAATGGTCCTACCTAAGTCAAATCCCTATTTTTAGATAAGTAATAAATCAACAACCAATATATTCCAACATGTAATATAAAACAAATTAAAGATCTTGACTTAAATATATTTATATTTATCAATTTAAAAAAATTAAAACTACTATATTATATATTCCCTTTCACAGTTTTAATCTTCTAATTTTGGTTTTGGTACAAGGCTACATCTCTAATACTTTAATAGATGGATTATCAATTTAGATCTAAGTATATTTTCACATGCATGCTTGTTTTCTTCTTTCCTATAATGTGTCATTGCATTCATGTACTTATATAGACATATATTTTATAGACAAGTTCTTCTATTGATCATTTTAGTTTCAATATATAAGATTTGATGTACTTTATATAAAACTAAGTGAGACCTTGTTTACATGAATAGTTGATGTTGGTATTGACACTCCTCCCTCTCTAAGATCTGAGACAGACATAGACATTATTTATACAATGCCATTTGCATAAGTGCTGATAGAGGTATATATTAGTTCTTTTAATTTTGAATTGTAAAAAAAGACTTGTTTTAATAATTTTAGTACATGTACTTGGGGTAAATATAACTTATGTAAATGTATTATATATGCAAGGTTATCTTATGACATCTGATAGTCCCAATTAGATGATGATTGAGGTAACTTTTCATGTTCCTCCCGTACTTAAGATGCCTATTTAGACAACTAAGTCTGCCATTGACTTGATTGAGTTAGAAAAATAGATTGAGCAAGATTGCAAGATTGCAGTAAGTGCACATGTTTAAATGATTTTTTTTATTTTAGTTTAAAATTAATTTATTAATAATTATTTTAATGTATTTTATGTTAATTTCATAATAATTATTGTATTTGAATAGGCTCAACTGCAAGCTAACTATGAGTGTAAGACCCACAATCAAACCTTGGAGCAATCCAAGGTATTAGAAGGGTCTCCATCTACTAGCAGGGCATCCCAGGGAGAGTCTTCTTCAAGGAAGGCAAAGAGAGGGAGGATATTCGATGAATACGATGTCTTACACATGAGACGTACTTTTTTGTATACCTATATTGAAGTTGATGCATTTTAGCATTGTATATGCACATATGACATTCAACCAACATTAAATACTATATTGGTAGATGTAAATTTTTGTATGCCTATCATGGTAATTTATGTATTATTGACATTGGACATGTATGTGATTATATTGTATGCCTATCACAACAATTTATCTAATTTATATTCAATTTTTATTTCATTGTGTGTTATTGCATAGTGTTATTTTGATCTTCCAAATTATTATCTATCACATCTCATATTTAATGTTCTACATGTACAAATGAGGATTAAAAAATTATTCTTTTCAATGCTATATATCTTAGATCTTACATTTTTTTAAATTAAAGTTTTTATTTCATTGTGTGTAGTGGAAATTATTAATGAAACTCTTATCACTTAGGCTTAGTGGCCTTCTTCTCTTTGTACCTACATACTGTACACTTTAGAGACACTTATTGGTGTCATTAGACCTATTACAAACCTCTCACATTCATTATATAACTCATTTCATACATTCCATTCACAAACATCCTCTCACTCTTTCACTATCTTCTCACTAGGCAATCCTCTTGGGTTTCAAACTTACCAAAACTTGATATAGGTCTCAAGGAGTCAATATTTTTTCATTGATATTCTTACATGGTCAAATCACACCTATTAAAATCACTCAAAGACACTTCAACATTCAATTCCACATAGAGGGCACAACAAAGCACCCTATATAATAAGACACCCCATAGGCCTGTGACAACAACATGGAGTATTAGTTCAATTTAAAATCTCTCGTGCATCTTCTAAGAGATGAAAAATCTCCTTTGTTGATGGGACCATCCTCCAAGTCCATATCTATTCAATGGCATACTTGACAAGATTAAGAAACAACTCTTACTTCCCTTTACAATGTGACTATTAACCCAAAATAGGGTACATACAGGGTTTCTTTGTTCTAGAGGTCAATAGGTCAATTACTCAATGCCACCTAACATGTCAATATGGCAATAGGTCAAAGTTGTCAAAGTTGTCAAAATTGTCAAAATTGTCAAAGTTGTCAAAGTTGTCAAAATTGTCAAAGTTGTTAAAGTTGTCAAAATTATCAAAATTGTCAAAGTTTTCAAAGTTATCAATAGGTCAATAGATCAATTACTCATTAAGTTTCTAGGTTTGTAGTTTAAGTTCTCAAAGTTGTCAAAGTTTAAGTTATGATTATAGAACTTTGGTTCCAATGCTTTCTGAGTGAAAACTGACACCACCGACACATCTGAGTGGGGCATATAATGTATACTACCATGTTTTTGACCTTATGTCAAGCTCAATTGACAAAACCACCACCCATTCTGGCCTCAATAACACCCTTCCTAATACAAGAAAAATGCATTTTTTTAGCCTAAGTTACATGCATAAAACAAAAACTATAAGTCATTTCTACAAACCGTCAAATCCCTCACATACCTCCTTAAGCCCTCTTATTTCACCTCAGAGCACTTGGGTGGAAGTTTCAATATTAATACATTAGAAAATTTGCAATGATGAATCCAAAAATGCAATATTTTATCAGTGAACAAGCAACTTCTCGAGTTCTAACTAGCATTTTTACCTCAAGGACCTCCACCTGTGAATCTATCACTTTGATCACATCTATATAGGTAAATTACATGTTATCACACTGCCACAAGGTTTGAATCCACTTGAAATTCCACATCTATAAATGGTACTTCCTTAATATTTTTTATTGTTGCTCTGTATTATCAGGTGCAGGCATGAATGTTATATGCACAAATATGGCAACTTGTGTTGAGTTGTAATACTATGATTGAACTTCCATTTGGGGTTTTAAAGTGTAATTCTCTACAAAATCAACTACTAAAACAATTTAACCAAGTGGTAATGTATCCTTGCATATCTTAAAATTTTCATCCAACCATCTAGCCCTATGCGTGTGCCTCGCATAATCATAAACAATCTTCTCCCTAAATTTGACCAAAAATTCTAAAATAGGTATCTTTTTTACAACAAGCTCACACCTTTTAGATTCTTTGCCATATTTTACTTTATAAGTCATTGATTTATATTTTCTTAAACCAACTAATTCATGTTCAATTTCACTTGTAATCTCCTCATGGATACTTTTTCTAAAATTTGGCAATCCACCACAAATGCTGCAAATTTCATTTAAACATGATTTATTGTAAAATAATTTCCCATCCGGTCTTTTGCAGAAGATAGTTGGAATAAATTCCTTGGTTGATTTTGGTGGCAATTCAATTTTACACTCCAAAATTTTAGTATGCAAAGTACAATGAATATGGCAAAAAATATCATAGTGCATTGAAAATTCCACATGTTGCCTACAACAACAAGTGGTGCGTGTGTGATTTATTTTAACATAAAAAGGTTTTACCATCTCAAAATATCTTTGATAAATAATAATTTTTGGATGTATTTCCAAAAATTTAGAATAAAATTATGTTTGAGTCATATATAATAAATGTTTTGGATGTGGTTCACAGTTATGAGAACCAACTCTTCTTTTCATAACATCTCTTGCATTGGGAAAAACTCTTGTATTATCTTTCTAAAATTGAGAAAACAACTCTTTGAAAGTATCATCTATAGCCTTGTCCTTTTGTGGAAGTCTACTACAGAATGCCTAGAGCTCATTGGTATTAAGTTCATTAAGTTTTTCACGTCTTGTAATTTCTTTCATTAATGTCTTTTCTGTTTATATTAAGTGTTTGGCTTGTTTTTGAAATCAATCATTTTTTTACTATTTCAGCACTTAATGCACAAGTTATCATTATACATTGGGAAATATTACAATCTTTTTTTCATAATCTCAGGCCTACAGTTATATTATAGGTCTCATCTTAATCAATTTTATCAATGAAATAAATAATTGACATCTTTGACTATCATACTCCAAATTATGAAAGAAAGTATCCTAAATTTGTTGACCCAGTCTTCTTGAATGGTGATTAGACATTTTTTCATGATTTGGTTTTAAAATATTTTCATTGACTTCAATTAAGTACTTGTCTTTTTTATGCACAATTCTTAGAGGTGTTGGTAATGGTGGAATTTATTGAGAGAGTGTTTCAAAACCATTATGACTTTCATTATTTAGAGGTGGGATGACATTAAATTATTCATTATATGTTTCCATGAAATTTTATTGATGGTTAATTTCATCATTATTTGTTTCCATAAAATTGTATTCATTCATACATAGACTCATCATCAATAAAATCAAAAACTTGGAACTTTAAATGTGAACTTCCAACATTAACTAATTCATTATTTTCAATTTCATTTTTATTCATTTCATTATGGTCAATTTAAACATTATTAAATTGATTATAGTCAATTTCATCATTTCTTAATTCATTATCATCAATTAGCTCATTATCTATGACATTTGGTTCATCAAGATTAGGGTTTGTACCTTGTTTACCATGAAATTTTTGCATTAGTAGCTTGCGTTTCTATTTGAAATGTTCTAATTCCTCTAGTGTTTTTTTCTTCAACAACTTCCTCTTCCTCTTCGAATGTGATCTGGAACCCATTAGAAGAGATAATTTATAACTTTTCAAAGGTGGGGTCAAGTACACATGTATGCAAATCTTGTAGAAGTATGTAGGGAATGTTTGTGGGGATAAAAGTCTCAATTTGAACTAATAATAGTCATTTATAAGTGATATTATCACTAAAATAATATTAACATGATCACATTATGTTTTCTATAAGGTCCCAACCCATCCAACCCATCGATAAGTTCATATTGACAATCATGAGATCATGTTATTACATAGCATGATCACGTTATTGCCAATTTAAGATTTGGGGTTGGTAATTAGTAATGAGGACCGAGTGTTACGTTAAGAATAATATGATCATGTTATTAAATAATTCGATCGCATTATACTTAATATAGATAAGGGATTATTGATTGGGGATTAAGGCATTAGTGTATAGGGTTTATGGTTTAGGGATTAGGGATTAAAATTTATGTTTTAGGTATTAGGGATTATAATTAAGGTCCAAAGTGAAGGTGCACTACTACTGGGACCTTTCCCCTAGAATGGCTTGGCTTTATAGATACTCACGTCTCTCCCTACATTAAAGCCCATAGTTTGGAATTGACATTATGATGAAAGGGAAATAGCTCCCCATAAATTGAAAAAATGTATGCATTTAATAAAATAGTAGGTAGCATGCTTTTATGACATATGTGGCACAAAAATATTTTTGGGCACATTTCCCAAAGTGCATTAAATGCCATATCACTTGCAATTTCAATTTGTTAAGTGGCTAGCTAATATGTTTTCCAAAGTGCATTAAATGTCATGGTATTACTTATTAAGTCAATTTTGTATTCTCCTAATACTTGGAGAAAGAAGTTTAGAGCACATTTAAGGCCTAAAAAATAATAATAAGTCATTAATAATAAAATGTATTTTTGGTTTGTCATTATACCCATGATGTCATCATGCAAATTGAGTGAAATAGTCAAATGGGGTAATCAGTCATGTGATTTAGGCCAAACTAAGCCTTGTGAACTTAATTCTTAGTCTAGAAATGATGTTAATTTGGGATAAAATGATTGGTTCAAGGTTTAAAGAGTTTATATTTATGGTTTAGAGTTTAGGGATTAAGAACTTTAAGGATTAGGGCTTAGGTTATAGGTTTTAGGTTATATATATACAATCATGTAGGTTATTGGGGCAAATTTGGGGGCCTTGAATCTATATCTGTGATTACAGAATGTGAATTTGAGATCAATTATCCCCCACATCATCACAGATTGAGCCTATGAAGTCAATTATGGTAATGAGTGATGAAATTTTAACCAATTTCATCCCTTTAAACCTAATTCTTACTATATATATAAAGGATGATAATTGGGGCTAAATTTATTGGTTTAGGGTTTAGGGTGTGTAATTTAAAGGTTTTGGGTTTTAGGGCTTATGGGTTAGGGTTTAATGTAAATAGTACAAGGTTTGGGGTTAAATTTAAATGGTATAGGGTAATTTAGGTTTAAGATATCAGATATAGGGTCCAATCACTAAGGTAATTAAAGAATATTTGAGCTGCTTGTGACACCTATTTATGACTTAATTACCTTCATGTTTGTATTATTGATAAAAGTAGGGTCAATTATGCCATGTACATGTTGCATACATGTTATACAATCGATTGAGCCATACATTTGGTTTAGGGGCTTAATTTTGCCTAGATCATGTAGGGAATTGCACAAATTGACTAATTAGATCAATTCATGATAGAAGATCGATCTTTTGATTTTGCCCCAAATCATATCTTGTTATTGAAGGATTCAAATTGGCCTCAAATCCCTCTTTGATTAAAAGAATCAACTAGATCTCCTCCTCTTTGGTTAATTATGTTGAAGGGGCTCAAAATATCCCTAATTTACTGAACATATGCACAACTAGATTGGTACTCCAAAGGATTTAGCCATAGGTTTAAAAAGTGCATTTTATGACATCTCGTGATATAATTAGTTATATCATAAGGTCTATAAATTTGTGGCATGTAGTGGTAATTAAGGCATAGGGCTTACAATTTATGTTTTATGGATCATCAAGGATTAGGGTATAGGCTTTAGGTTTAAGGACCTATTTATTAATGTCTAATCACTTATGCCATGTGTTCAAACTAGATTCTTACTACAAAGGATGTTAATTGGGACTAAATTGAAGTTGGTAATTACCTAGAAAGTAAATGGTTTACAATTTAGGGTATAGATTTTATGGTTTATGATTTACGGCTTCTAGGTTTTAATGTATATACATGGTTTAGGGTACACATGGTCAATCATAAAGATAATTAACGACAAATTGAATCAATTGGCCCCATTTGTGACTATAGAATGTGTTTTTGGGTTGTTATTATACCATGGATTTCATCATGTAGACTAAGTGAATTAGGCAAATGGGGCAATTATTCATGTGATTTAGGCCAAACTAAGCCTTTTACACTTAATTCTTCGTCTAAATGATGTTAATATGGGATAAAATGATTGGTTCAATGTTTAAAGAGTTTGTATCTATAGTAAATAGAGTTTAAGGATTAGGAAATTTAGAGATTAGAGCTTAGGGTATAGGTTTTAGTGTATATAAGGTACGATCATGATGGTGATTAGGGCAAATTTGACCTCCTTAAACGTAGATCTGTGAGTAACAAATATGAATTTGGGATCAATTATTCCCCACATCATCACATATTGAGCTTACGAGGTCAATTATGGTAATGACTAATATAATCTTAACCAAGTTCATCCATGTGAACCTATTTGTTACTATATATAAAAGATGTTAATTGGGGCTAAATTGATCTCATGGGCCTACTGAGCCTCAATGTAAGTAATTTCATCAATATGATATCAATTGGGCATCCAAGTGCTTACCATATTAAAAAAATAAGTATTTTTTTTAAATTTGATATGCAATTCAATCCAAAGGAGCCATGTCTAAGGAATTACATTCATATATAATGGAAATTGGAGCTTACTTGGCCCTGATTTCATACCATATCGAACCAATTGAGTATTCAGTTCCATATGATACATAATTGGGGCCAATTGAGGCTTACCCAAGGAATTGTGTCAACATAATTTTAATTAAGGCCCTAATTACACACCTTATTCAAATAATTGAGTTTTATCATAAATATTATATAAAATCATGACCAATTGAACCTCTATAAGGAATTACATCCATATTTAATAACAATCAAGATTCTGATTGTGCACCAAATTCAACTGAAATAATATTTCGTTCAATATGATCTATGAAATTTAGTCTGGACAAGCCTTGTGTAAGAAATTCCATCCTTCTACTATCAACAAGGGGCTTTGTTGGTCCCAAATACGTAAGATATTGAATCAACCAAGTATTTAGTTTAGTTGAATATGCAATTATGGCCAACCAAGGCTCATGCAAGTAATTGAATACATCTAATGTCAATTACAATGTCATTAGCCTTAATTGTAAACTATATCCAGTGAATCATGTATTTGGTTTTATCTTATACATAATTGGGACCAACTGAGCCCCATGAAAGTAATTTTTTCCATGTAATGTTCCAATTAGGTTCCATTAGCCCTGATTACACACCATATTAAACCAATTGAGTATTTAGGTTCAATATGATATGCAATTAGGGCCACTCAATCCCCAAGCAAGGAATTACACCTTTTTAATGTCATTTGGGAATCTTTTTACACCATATTAAATCAATTTTTTTTAATACTATTCACAGTTGATAACAACTAAGTCCTATATAATTAACTGCTTCCACCTAGAATATCAATCAAAGCATTTTTCACCCCATACAACAAGTTGTGTCCATCTAATTTGTCCATTGTGAATATTTTCCCCTAATTTCACATCATATTTAACCAATCAAGTATTTTCTTCATTATAATCTATAATTAAGATTTATTGGTCCCTGTGCAAGGAATTCCTTCAATATAATGTCAATTAGGGCTTTGTAGCACACCATATTAAACTAATTGAATATATACTTCAATATAATACATAATCGGGGTTAAATAAGCCCTGAGAAAGGAATTATGTCCATATGATGTCAATTGGGTCTCTAATTACACACCATATTATAAAAAACCAAGTATTTAGTTTAGTTTGATACATAATTGGGGCCTCCATCCAAGGAAACATGTCCATCTAATGTCAATTTGGGATCTATTGGCCCAATTTCACACCATATTAGGATCAAAGGAACAATAAATTGATTCATTGGTTAATACATCTCCAATTATCATTCATCACTATCAATTCTTGATAAAAATGTTGGTCTCAAATAATAATCTTAATTTGAAACCAATGTTTCATCTTAAGACTAGTAGGCCTAATATCTCCTATTCAAGTTTTAGAAGGTTAAAAATATATAATGTGATTGTGTTATTAACTTGATCATGTTATTAAATATTGTGATCACAGTATTTGAATTTGAATTCAATTCTTGTACTTTTTGGCTTGGGAATGGCTTGGATTCCTGAGCCAAAGGCTTGGACTATTAATGTATAGCTGATTTTTAAAAGGTATGAAAATAAACAACAAATTTCAACTTTGATTGCCAAATACACTAAGAATTTCAACATGAAAATTCAAAAACTTGATACCGTTGCAACGAGCACACTATCCTCTTTTCAAAAATATGATTCTTATAATTTTTAGACTAATTTAAGGTTTCAAACTATATTTATTTCTAACTATGCCTTTTTTAGGCCACTACATGCCACAAACATACATGCCTATACATGTTCATGTAATTTATCTTTCGTTGATCCAACTGAAAAACAAATTATATGGTGACATATTATGCATAATTATACACACATTTTTAAAAAATAGATTTTTGTTTCCTTTTGAGGTAGTTAGGCATTACTCATGGACGACTATCCCTTTCTTTGTCAGTTTTTAGGATCTATTTACTTGAAAAATTCATAAAAAAAATTATTCATTGAAAAAATACAAAATAATATAGGTGACATGATATAATCTTTTATCTAAATTTTTTCCAAAGGGTTTCAAATAATATTAAACTCTACTAAAAAAATAGTGCACGTCACAGCCTTTTATCTACTATGTTTTCTGAAGAAAACTAGGAATTCCTCTTCAAATTTTAGATATTTTACCTAGTTATACTTAAACATTTTTTAAAAAAATAATGTTTTGAAAACTAGACTCAAAATACGACATTTCATGTTTTTACACCATCTTCAAATTTGGAGTGTAGATATCTCAAATTATCTACAGAAGTTCAAATTTTTAAAATTGTATAACAATCATGTCCATGGGAAGGCCACTTTTTGTCCCCCAAATTTGTGCACTTATCTTTTGTTAAAAAATGACATAGTGGAGAACATTAATATAGGTGAATTTAGTAAACTGAGTGTGATTTCTTGTAGTGATAATAATAAGAACAAATCTATTTGTAAAATCCCTTAAACCCAGGGGTAGACAAATATATATATCTATACGTAAAAATAACAAAATAATGTCAACCATAAATTTTCCTTCCACGAACACATAATCAAATATTTCACTAAACTTTTATAGTAATATATCATTTAAGTAATGCTTATAAGGGTAGTAAGTAGTATACTCTAAAATTCCATGAATTAGATGATGTGGCGGTTAATTTGTATGAAAAATATTCACATTATCATGGTAGTAAGCATTTTCAATAGTTTTTTATGGGGTCACCTATGCCTATCATCTTGGTAAGAAAAATGAAACCCTATCTTACCAATATAGAAATCAAAGCCAAAATATTACACCATTGTTCTAGACAAGAATCTCCATAAAGATGGCTCTACATTAAGGCAAGGCAGATAGGTATATAATATTGTAATGTGATATAAACAATAGTGTAAATTATATGTTTTGTGTGATTACCTTCAAATATAATCCCAGAGTTACAATTAAAAAGCAGATAGTCATTCCTTCTAACGAAATATTTTCCATAAAATTTAAACAAATGCTATAATATATTAGATAATTATTTCAAATTATGTTGTGTGTGTATTTGTAAAGAATTTTGGTAGAAACTAGATTTGGACTCACAATTAGTAATAAATGTCTTCTCCTTATGCCCACTAAAATTGTACACACCACACTCATAACAATTTGTCCAAGAACAACAAATGCTCCTAAAGTAGCTAAATTTAATTATTTACTCAAAAGGAATAAGAAATGATGATTGTAATCAAGGCATTGGAGGAGTAGGAAACAACCATTATAGTAGCAACCCCAAGTGACACAGAGTTTCTAGATGAAATTTTTGTTACATTTTAGAGTAGTAGTAAACCAAGTTATTATCCATTTTAGAAGTAAGGTAGTTTCTAAATCCTAATTAAGTAATCTTAATATTTAATATTCTAATAACAAATGTATTTAATAGACATAAAATTTATATAAAATTATCTATAGAGTAGAGCTATACCTATTCCATATATTGTTGAAGAACTCACAAATAGATTCAAAAATTACATAACAATAAGTGATAATATTGCCAAGTCCATTCAGTGATACAATATAATACTATTGAACATGATCAGGGAATAGGATTAATTGATAGATACAACGTTACAAGCATTAATGCATAGATTATGTCCACAACACTATTAGCTCTTCATACCATACAAAAATACATACTTTTTCTAAGTTTTTCCTTCATTTAAAAGTCTCTAAATGTCGCTACCAAAACCAAAAATGAAGAGACAAGATCTTCATAAATGCATTAAATGACCTTCATATTAAACCAACAGCAACAATGGAGAAAGATGTAGATTTTTAGTACAATAAAATATATGCATAGATCTGCACATTGTCAAAGACAATCAAACATTCAATGTGGGCGCGCGAGAATCCCATCTTGACGGACAATTGGATAGACACGTCATTTAACAAAAAATCACCATACACTAACAATTTTTTAGTAGGAAAACTTGTTCCCTGTCATGATTTAATTATACAGAACTAACAGTCTATCATGTGGAGGTAGCAACAAAATTCCTTCAAATTGTTGAGTTGTTGGAGAAGATACAACCCCAAGGCCACTGGATTCAAGTTTTTGGTGCCCATGTAGTCTGCAATTGGTGACAGTATTACGTTCGTATGGGTCTCACAGATTTCATTTATGACGGCTTGGTGGATTTAATCTGTAACACAACAAACCAAAAAAAAAAAACACTACTTGAATATTGTTTTAAAATAAAACCAGTGAAAATAAAAACCTGTTTATATTATATTCTTGCCTTAGATTTAGAGACCTCTGGAGAGACTTTATAAGATCCTAAGGAAGAAAGCCATAAAATGATTTTTCAAACCTGACAAAACTATTAGAAAAAATTCTTGCTTTGGAGGATACCGAAAAGATAAGAATCAGATAAACTATTAAAATTTAAAAAAGCCCCAAGAATTTGGTTGTTCAAAATCCTGGCACGATGCGTATTTGGTTTTGGCCGCATTTCCATTTACCAGCACTACGATGGCAACGTTGCTAAATTTAGCAGGCAGTACTCTAGGAATTTACCATTATCACTTCCCAACGAAGATTTTACATCCTATTAAAAATTAATCAGATAAACCTTTTCAAACGTGAGAAAAGAAGACATTTTAATTTAAATCTTACATACCTAGAGAGGATTATGATTTTATTTAAATTGGGATTTGATTTATGTCTTATTTTAACGCACATTAACTCTCATTGCCAACAAAACTTACAGGTATTATGCATGACATCAGCACTTCACCTTATAATAAAATGTATACGATTTTAGTTAATCAAAATAAAAATAAATAGTTTTTTCCCATATGTTTTGTTCACAAATACACAAGTTCACAATAGAAAAGTTAAAAATAATTTTATGCACAAAAAATAATGAATTCTAATTGATGAAAAAAGGGCAGATTAATTAGAAGTTAAAGGAAATTTATTCTTTTAGCATACCCTTCGGGACTAATAATAAAAAGACTCTTATGTATTTAGTATATTTAAGAGAGAATGTTCCAATTTCAGTTTTAGGATGTTAAAATAAAATTATGTATCTTCCAAATTATAATGTCATCAACAATATTGTATGGTTGTGAGATTTATGAATTAAAATATAGGAGTAGTAATTGGTATCGAGTTAAAAGAGTTCTTATCTCCATATTATCTAAAAACTGCAAGGAAAATAATTAATTCCACATACAATTATTGTTGTTTAATTTGACATATATTTCCTCTGTATTTCAGTGATTTTCTATGTAATGATGTTGGTTCACAAATTACGAGGTGGATACAATAATTTGGATGTAATAAATATCCATTCATGTTTCGTTCAACATGAAGATTGCCAAGACTCTATGTGGCAGAGGGATTATGTAAGTTTGTGCCTTGTGGTTGATGAAGAGGGCCCTAAATTCCATTTCCATTATCAATGACATGGGTCCCCATATTCCATTTCCATCGTCATTGCCATCCATCCCCCCATTGAATTAGAATTCACATTATTTCTCCACATTTCCTTGACCACAATGTTTGATACGCTTGGGGTCTCCCAAACATAACTAAAACTATAACTAGAATAGTTGACATGAGGGATGAGTGCATCGAACCACTCGCTCTAACCACTTTTTATAAAGGTCAAAGTTAGGTCAAGGGGCAAAAAAATGAAAATACCTTTTTCACTAGTTTTTTTTGTCAACACGTATGAAGCTATGTAAATAAAGGATAAGCAATTGGTATGCTCAATGTACATCTTTCCTACAAAAAGTTAATTATCTTCTACCTAATCCCTTTTCCATCAACGTTGTTTACATGTTAAAAATAGATATCCGGAGAGGCATCAAGTATGATATCTATAAATCCTAAATAAAATTATTTAGAACAGAACCATCATACTACTACTTAGAGCACTATCTTCAAATATAAAATGGATGATCATTACTTCTAAGTACATGAGAATCTCTTTTAATTCGAGGTTTTCTTTGGATGAATAGTAGGTATGCTCTCATCAACTTTACATGGAGATAGAACATTTTCTTTTTGACATCAATTTATAAATAAACTTTGTAATAATGAATTAAAATTAGAAGAGTATTTTATATTTAAACATATCTTATATTATGAAATGTACGATAGATTTTATTATTTATTTAGAGAAAATTAAATTTTTTACACAATTTTATTCTTAATTAAAATGAAACATGTGTAACTTTATTCATTAAAAAGATAACCCAATTCAAAAATGACCTCTTCACGGGTCATGGTCATAACTTTTTAGTTTATGATTTAAACTATGAATTTAGAAGACAAATAGATCCATCATTCTGCTCAAGAGTAGCAAATTATCCCAAGAAATTAACTTTAATAGTATATTTTTTTCTTACAAATTCTTATGTGAAATGTCTACTATTACATACACTAAATGCGCCCATCGGACGGCAGGAAACCGCGGCTTATAGTATCATAAGGAGGTTACTGTAGCGTTGCGTATCGTCATTTTTGAAGCGAGTAAATTTTATTGCATCTAGAAAGCAGTGCTTGTGTAAATTTTATTGAAATTCTGTAAATGATGGGGCTGCCTGTGCCTGATTTTCTCTTTTGTGTTTGTGGGGACTGAAAAAAAGTGAAGAAACGAATTCTTCAGTGTCACGAAAAGTATAAGCGCATGACTGCTTTTCCCTTTCCATTCTTTTTCAAACCGACCATACTTGTAATCCTTACATAATTTCCGCTGTCGATTCTATTTTCGGCTTTTCATTCGTCTGGCTTGATGGAACAGCAACAACTGATTTCAGATGGAGTGCAGAGGTCGAAAGGCTGCTTACAGCGACAGATAAAGTTCCTGCTGGTAGACCGAGCACTCGTGTGCCTAAGGCCATTATGAATGCCAAACCAGAGGCATACACTCCTCAAATGCTGTCTCTTGGCCCTTACAACCATTGCACATTGAAGGATGAATCCGTGGGGCCTTACCATCATCGCTTCACGCATCTTTCGCAGATGGAAAACTACAAGATTTATGGTGCAAGGCAAACAGCCAACAACAACCCAAACCTCGTCCAAGACTTCTTTAAAAAAATATGTGAGCACGGTATGCTTTTCAGATTAGAGGAGTTCTACGACTGGAAGGTGGACGAAAAGGACGCTCAGAAGTTTGTGTGGATGCTGACGGTAGATGCCTTCTTCCTCTATTACTTTCTCAAAAGTGGCTTCAATGGCGATGCTGAAGAGGTCAGTGATATCGTGCCTGCAATGGCAAGTGTGAGATGTGACATTGTGAAGCTGGAAAATCAGATCCCTTTCTTCCTTCTGTAAGAAGTAGAGAAATCTCTGAAGACGAACGAGATTGAACCACTTCTCTCTCGATTAGCTAGTTTGTTTTCGTTTCAGGATTGCCACGGTTTGCCTGTTAAAGTAGAGAAGGAACGGCATCTGCTAGGCTGCATTGACAAATATGTCTCTTCCTTCCTGGAAATTGAGAAAGAGCAAGCGGGTGGGACTCGGCCAACATTGTGTCAGAAGATTAGAACCGCGTTGGGAGACATGATTGCGGCATTGTGTGGTATTTTCTTCCGTCATCCAGCCTTTAGCGGCCGACAAGATTTTCTCAATAAATACAACGCGGAGGACGTGGTGAAGGCTGGGTTTTCATTCAAATCATATCAAGGGCCGGGCAAGATCAGATTCGACAGGTATTCCGACACGCTTTTTCTTCCACAGATAATAATTTCAGATGCTTAAACAATAAATACAATCTAAAGTTTAATTATTATGTGTATAATATTTTGAGAAAGCTTGTAATTAAGGAGGAGAGGCGTGTTGGCTACTGAGTGATCTCGAGGTCATGGAATTTGCAGTGTTGAACGTAGTTTATTAGGCTTTCAAATGACTCATGCAAAGTTTATTTTAAATTTCACCTTATATTTAAAAGCTTCATTCTCTTGCATATACCTTATAGCCATGTAAATATTCTCCTTGCAATGTATTACTATTGGCTTGAAAGCATTTGTGGCTAGCTATGATTCTTGTCATTCTCAATTGAAACACATGGTTTCATTTGATTGGTTCGAGTTCACAGGATTATTCATTTGTCATGAAATCCATTATAATATTAAGATATGCTTTGTTTCATTTTTAAATTTGAATGTGATGTCATGATTTATTTGACATGTAGCCAACTACGATTAGATGGTTTGACAAGGTGACATCCCAATTTCATGGCCTTTGCTTTACCATGTCCAATCACACCATGCCACATGCAAAGCTATGATAGGGTCAAGCTCATGAGGCATATGGTTCCAATCAACCTTTGAGAAGTGCGTGGATATGTTATTAATTTAATTTTGATTTATATTCCTTGCATGTTCACTCTTAGTCCACACCTATGTGAAAAATGAAAAAATTTAAATTTTATAAAAACATATTACAAGACTCTAACAAAAATGTGATAAAAATAAGCCATGTGTAGATCTCCTAATGGCCACAGAGTAATGCAATGTAAAAAGTGCATGAAGTTCATTGTGTCTTTGTTGAATTTTGTCTTTGTTTTCACTATGTTGGATGAGAATATGCCATGTGGTAGTGGATTGTTGGTCATGGAGTTTCCAATTCAAAAAATCCTCCTCTTGTTCATAGTGGCCTTGACACCTAGTTGGACATTACTATATTTATTATGATCTATAAATCCATGTATTCACTTTCAATTTATACTCCATAGTAGATATGTGTCCCTATAAAAAAAAATATATATCAATTAAAATAATGTTAAAAATTTAAATAAAACTATAAAATTAAAAGGCAAGATCATGTCCAATTTTAATGTAGTCAAATTTTGCATGGATTCAAACACAACCCTAAAATATTATGGCCAAATAATGCAACACATGTTGCAATCATGGGCCAACAAAATACATAAAGTTGCATGTCTCGATTTACAAATAGGAGACTATGTGGTCTCATTAATTATGAATTTTAGATTATAAGTTACAATCATGTCTATGGGGATGTATGTGAAGTAAGTAAACCTTTTGAATTTGATTAAATGTTATTGTTGCCAATAGGAATTTAAGGTTTTTGTTAAGGCCTATTGTGTACATGTGGGGACATTTCAATATCAAACATTTTTAGATTGTAATCCCAGCCTTTTCTTTTCTTGCCATGGCAAGATATGATACTAAATATAACAGGATAATCTAGGAATCGCCAAGCTTAAATCTGCTTCCAACGTTGGCCAATCAAATGATTTGACAAGATGTTTGACTTTAACCTTTCTAAATCCTTCACCTATAATTTTTGGAATATTCCTCAAGGCCTTATTTTGCCATCATTTTTTAAACTTAAATGAAATTAATGTCTCTATCAATAGATGCCTTAAAAATTAGTGCTATCAATGGGTTATTTCTTCCTGCATTAATACCTTGACAACCTTAGAGCATGTGCTTTTTCTCATTCTTCACATGTTGCTAAATAGAGAGCAATAATTTTACGGATCCAATTCTCAGCCACTTGTGATATTCAATTTAATGACCATTGCTTTTTATATACAATTGTGAGACTAATTGAGATCACTATAACCTACTATTTTTCATTGACTTGACACTTGGTAGGCTATTATTGGCTTAGGCTCATGGACTTCTCATTTTTTAATGTGGCCTCAATAACTAGGGGTACATGTGAAAAATAAATAAATACATAATGATCACATAAATTTTGATAAATAATACATATAATCACATTTTAAATAAAAAACACATATTATTTTAACAGTGCTTCCAAAACTTAGGTGGACATATGTTGATCATCCATTGGCTACATTATCATGGAGAACAAGATTTGATCTCATATGATATTGGCTTCACATGGACATGTTACTACATGTATTATGCTCTATAATTCCATGCATGTGCTTCATCCCTATGATCAAAGAGATCACAATTACAAATAATACATGGCTAGTTATATTGAGACACATGGCCTACTCTTGATAGATTTGCTTCATAGGATGAATCATAGCTTTGTGCACCTTTTGCTTTGTTGTGGCCAATCTAACATGCCACATGGAAATCTCTAATTAGTTTGGGATCATGAGGTTCCAAATGATCCATTGATAAGTCTATGAAGATATTATTAACTTCATTTTTCTCTATAGTCCTCTCACATGTTCACACCTTCGATAAAATGCAATGATCACATGACACCAAATGGTGTCTATCTAGATGTCATGGGGTGGCGTTGTTATGGAGCTCACAAGATCATCTTTAGATGTGAATTTATTGATTTTACATCCATAAGTGGATTTCATTAGTTGGTTACACATTGATAGATTGGGTCCTCTTTTGTTTCGTGTGGCCTTTTGTTGTATGTGCTTTGTCTTATTATGGCCATGGGCAACATCATGTGGTGGTCCAATTTTTTATTGCATCTTCACTTTACTATGACTAGCTTGTTTAAGACATGTGACCTCTTGTGATTGATATATATTTATGGAGTTTCATTTAGTCACAGTGACACATGGAAAGATATGATTGGTTTGTGTTCATGAAACTCTCCTTTTATTTATTGTGGCCTTGATAACTGTTTAGACTTATGAAAATAAAAATATATATGGTGATCACATAACTTTTGATAAATAATATGCACGGTCACATTTTGAATAAAATGCACATAAAATTTTAATAACACTTTTGAAACTTATGTGGACACATGGTGATTATCTATAGGGTAAAAGGTCACATGGGTCAAGGTTTGATTTCATCTGATGTTGGATTTGCATTGACCATTACTATATGCATTTGACTCTATAAATCAACACATCCACTTTTATCCCTATAAAAAAATTGATCATAATTATAAATAATATGTAACCAAATATATTGAGACACGTTTCCTCCTCTTGATAGGTCACTTCGTAGGGTGATGTCAAAGCTCCCTACACCTTTTGTTTCATAATGACCTATCACACCACACCACATGGCAAGATTTTATTGGTTTGGGTTCACAAAGTCATGAGGTTATAAGTGATTTGTTAAGAAGTTAGTAGACCCATTTTAACTTTATATTACTTTATAGTCTTTACGCATGAACACCTTTGATGAAATCCAATGTTCACACGCTATCACACGACAACCATCTAGTAATCATGGGGTGACATCATTCATAGAGCTCAAGAGATCATCTTTCAATGTGAATTTCATTACATGTTAAATGTCCCTATCATTTTATTTTATTTTTTTAAATCTTTGCTTGCATCCATTCTTTTATAGTGAGAACAAATAAAGTGGTCAAAATCATTATTAATTGAAACATATTAGAACTTATATGTAATGGATATTCAAAAAATGACATCAAAAGAAGACACATGGTGGTCATTAATTAACCATGGGGTCAAAGATTCAAATATTCACAGAGTAAAATATTTTCAATCCTATGTCCCAAAAAGAGAACATGTGGTAGAATCATGGAGTGTGAAAGGTCATGAGATTCACAATTTGCAAATGAAGGACTATGCATACTCATTATTTATGTATTTCATTTAATAAGTGGCTAGGTCCATCAATTAATCCCTAGGCTTAGGTTATTGTGAAATCGATTATAATTTAACTTATGTGTGCATGAATGCCATAGTTTGGCATGGGGACACCTATAAAACTCACAAACACATAATATTATACGAATGCTAAGACCATAAATTAACTTTAAATTTAACTTGAGTGAGGTATATGAATTTATACACTTGAATTTTATGTGGGATTAGACCTGTTATTTCACAAGGGTTGTAAGGATCATAATTATTGTGACTAATGTGTGGATACTTCAACTTAGGTTAAATTTGATGTGGCCACTTTTATTTATTTCAAGCATAGACCTTAGGTTTTAAAGCATATAAAGGTGGTTACAAAGTTTCAATGTGAACTTCAGAACTTAGGTTACAAATGTGACCATGGTATCACTTGGGGTCTTGCAAGGATATTTTGTGACCAATTTAATTTTAACTCATATCTCGAATAGGTTTCAAAGTGTGAACTGAACCTTAGAAGAAGAAATGAGGGCATGTGGGTCACAACATCTTTCATATTTCACAGTTTTCAAGGCAAAATTTAATACACAATACAAGTAGAGTTACAAATTGTCAAGCATATATCATCAATTTGACAATATCATTTACACAAAATCAAATTGATGGAGGTGACTTTCACCTTAAATGGACATCCATAATTCTTATATATTTTTCATTCTATTGTACATTTTTATTGGTATTGAAACAATTTGTACTACCAAAAAATGTCACACCACTTCATACAATCCTATAAAATTATTTATTAACAAATATTATAAAAACTAACCACTATACAATTCTTATCTTTCACAACAAAACCTAATAAAGAATAATCATTTAAAAATTCTATTGTGAAGGCTCAAAGACTCTTAAAACATGTGGCAGTCAATGTAAGGAAGAAAACTCTCCCTTCCATATCTAATGCCACTTTATTCTCAAAATGTCACCTCATTGTAAATTTTTTTCACAACTAATTTGAGTCTGAATTTCGTGTTGAAACAATACTTATTTTTAACTCCCTCTTAATTGATTATAGCGAATATTATCTTCAATCCTATTAACCATTATAATTATATATAGAAATTAATAATATTTTCAATTTTTAATTGTATATTACAAATATGTGTTATTTAAATTTTTTTTAATAAAAAAATAAGATTTAATATATTTATTACTTATTTTTTCTTAATGATTAATAAAAAAAAGATTTAAAAAGTTTTCTATACATTTAATATATTTGAAAAAGAATATTTCAATTTTACTTTTAGAATATTAAAATAAAATTGTGTATCTTCTAAATTTGAATGTCATCAACAATATTATATAGTTTTGAGATTATAGATTAAGATTTAAGAGTAATAGTTGGGATCAAGTTAATAGAGTTATTATTTCCATGTTATCTAAAAACTTGAGGTAAAAAGGTCAATTTCACATATAGTTTTTTGTTATTAAATTTGATATTAATCATATTTTAATAGTTTTTTTTATAGTGATGTTGCTTTACAAATTATGATGTATGGAAGAATAACAATTAATTATAATAAATATATATTCATTTTTCGTGCAACATAGATATCGTCAAAACTCGATATCACAGATGAATTACATACATTTATATCACATGATTGATTAATAGAGCCGTAAATTCCATTCCCATTGCCATGGATCCCTAGATTCTATTTCCATCGTTATTTTTGTACATTCACCCCCTTACCGATTTAAAACTTGCATTATTTCTCCTCATTTCCTTGACCACAATGTTTTTAATGCTTGGGGTCCCACGAGCATAACTATAACTATAACTATTCTTGGCGTGAGGGGTGAGCGTATCAAACCACTCAACCTAATCACTTTCTATATAAAGGTTAGAGGTAGGTTAAGGGGAAAAAAATAAATGCGCAGGATAGCTGGAAGTGGTAAGAATATATAGTAGCTTTCCCATTCCATTTCTCTTCCCACCCGGCATACTTGTAATCATTACATAATTTATATTTCTGGCTTTTCATTCGTCTGTCTTGATGGAAGCAGCAGCCGATCAGAAACAGCAACAACTGATTTCAGATGAATGGAGGTCGAAAAGCTGCTTACAGCGACACAGAAAGCCCCTGCTGGTAAAGCGAGCACCCATCTACGTAAGGCCATGATGAATGCCAAGCCAGAGGCATACACTCCCCAAATGCTGTCGCTTGGCCCAATCCACCATCGCACTTTGAAGGATGAATCCCTGGGGCCTTACCACCATCGCTTCACACGTCTTTCACAGATGGAAAATTACACAGCCAACAACAACCCCAATCTCATCAAAGACTTCTTCGAAAAAATATCTGAGCCCGGTGCAGTAAGGGACGCTCAGAAGTTTGTGTGGATGATGACGGTAGATGCCTTATTCCTCTACTACTTTCTCAAAAGTGGCTTCAATGGCGACGCTGAAGAGTCCAGTGATATCATGCCTGCAATGGCAAGTGTGAGATGTAACATTGTGAAGCTGGAAAACCAAATCCCTCTCTTCCTTCTCCAACAAGTAGACAAATCTCCGAAGACGGACAACGAGATTGAACAGCACCTTCTCTCTCGAATAGCTACTTTGTCTTCGTTTCAGGTATGTCACGATTTATCTGTTAAAATAGAGGGGGAACAGCATTAGGATGCATGCACAAATATGTCTCTTCCTTCCTGGAAATTGAGAAAGATCAGACGGTTGGGACTCCGCCCACAGTGAGTCAGAAGATTAGAACCACGTTGGGAGACATGGTTGCGGCAGTGTGTGGTATTTTCTTCCCTCATCCAGTCTCGAGCGGTCGACAAGATTTTCTCAACAAATACAACGCGGATGAGCTGGCGAAGGCCGGGTTTTCATTCAAATCATTTACAGGGTTGGGCAAGATCAGATTCGACAGGTATTCCGACACGCTATTTCTTCCCCGGATAATAATTTCAGATACTTACACTGAGGTGATACTGAGGAATTTGCTGGCGTTGGAGTTAAATGATCCCAATCGCCAGAAACACGTCACTAAGTACGTGGAGCTAATGGGCTGCCCGATCGACACCCCAGAGGACGTGGCTTTGCTGCGTGACTGCCACGTTATTGTTCGTCAGAGCATGATGATAAGTTAAAAGTATGTGGCTACTATGTGGGATGGAATGTGTAAGCCTTTCTTTTCTGGAGGTTTACTGGAACCTCCTCTGGGCTTGAAATATCAGATAAAGGAGGTCCTCATCAAGAATTACTATAAAAGCAAAATAAAATCAATGTTTCAGGAATTCCGTGCAGAGTATCTGTCGAAGCCATGGCAAGAGGTGGCGTTGTTGGTGGGAATAATTTTTGTTGTGATGGATACAATGCAGACATATTGTTCATTCACGGAATGCCAGTCCCATTCTACCACAGACAACGGCAGCGTCGGCGGCCGCAAGCATCTGGGCACCTTCGGTTAGGTGCCAAATGGTTTCATCGCTCAAGAACTTCTTAAACTCTTAAAAGTGTGTGCAAATACTGAAGTACTTTTTCTTGTGTGTGTTCGTGGATGGTCATGGCGTGCTCAGATCACA
This sequence comes from Torreya grandis, assembly GCA_037957365.1. Classification (NCBI taxonomy): domain Eukaryota; kingdom Viridiplantae; phylum Streptophyta; class Pinopsida; order Cupressales; family Taxaceae; genus Torreya; species Torreya grandis. The sequence continues at coordinate 1,613,106 of JARHVA010004153.1, forward strand.
AAAGGTATCCGTTAATGTCTGATTCTAATATGTAACAAGATTGGGAATTTCATATTTTTCAGATTAATGATTGTATGAGAATGTTGATGATTCTTGTCATTGGCATTCTAAAATAAGTTTGATACATATCGGTTTTGTAAAGAGACTCGATGATAACAATACTTCTAAGCGGTATTATATACCAAATAAGATCAAAGTTATTTTCATATTAATTGGAATGTATCACTCTATCAATTAGTCGAAAAAATTATTTTGCTTAACATTTTAATTTTTTAATTGTTGGTCTCAACTGAGTCAAACAATGTCGTCCGTGGTTGTAACGGGAGGAAATTTGAAATCTGGGATTGAGCGGGAAGGATTAGGCGAGGAGGGAGAAGGCGAGGATGGTGACGAAGACGATGACCAAAGTTCTCGGCGACTGGGGATGAAGTTGTGGAGTAGATTTGGAAGGTTGTCGACAGCTCAGGTTGCTAGAGATCCTTGCTACGAGGAGTCCAAGGTCAAAAACATAGACCCACTGCTGGACACGGCTCGGCAGGTCCTCAAACACAGTTATTCCTGCGTCAAAGGCAGAGTTTGGAATTTTGAAAATGACATTGGCTCTTCTCTATCCCTCCTTCGGTCGGCTGAAACCCTGGTGCTGGTTGCGTTTAGACTACGGTCTAGTGGACATGCCACGATCTTTTAGTCAAACAGTCCACTGTGGAGAGTCTATACCTTTTGGTCTTCCGATCTTGGTAAGATCTAGCCCCTTGTTGTAGCCCTGGTGTCCCGTCGATGGTGTGTCGTTGGTGTTTTGCTTCTTGGTAAGGTTTGTTGTGGTTTTTCGAATGGGCACAATTCCAATCAAATCAGGGGAGGCTGTTGGTTTTCCTTTGGTTTTTCGATCTTCCCATGACATGGTTGTTCATTTGTGGTCCTTTGATGGGGTGTTTGATAGAGGCTCCCATCCCATTTTTCTATGATGGGTATCATAGGAACCCACTCCCCTGGTTTGTTAAGTGGCATGGCTATTAGAGGAAGCCATGCTTTAACCATTCTTGTTTGTTTGGAAAATGGGTTTTCTCATTTATTTTATCTGGGCATGGTAACTTTAGGGTTTTTTAAAGTTCTAATCTCAATGGTTGGCCTTTTGTTGGATCTAGGAAGACCCTAATTTTCTATAGCCTCCTTTTGTTGTTTAAGAGTGGATGTTAGAGGAGTCCACCCTTGGTTTCATCTAGCTACAGGATCTCATGGATTTAAACCGGTTATGGATGAAGCCTTTGTGGGGGCTATGTTTTACTCTATTAAATATGTGATTCTTAGTGGGATGGAAAGCCCACTCACTGTGATTTGGTTGTGCGGTGGTTGGGTGGAAGACTCAGGTGGCAGAAGACCCTCTTTCCTGGTTGGTAGTGTCCTCAAGAACAACGTGGAGAAGGGTATCAGCGCTTTCATTTTCACTATTTTGAAGCAACTTTGTGTTCTCAAGGTTATGGGATCCTTAAAACCCCTAGTTGTGGGTACCTTAAAAGCAGGAGCCTTAAAACCTCATTGTGCTTTGTTAAGATTGTGAATCTTTGCGGGAAGTTCAATCCACTCATTGTGACTCAGCTGATCGAAAGCTTTGCGGATTAACCAAGAGGTGGAAGACCTCCTCTTACAGTTGAATTAATGTTTTGTAGGTTGCTTCTTGCTATGTTTTTCTAGGCTATAAATCATAGAGGAAAGATAAACTCTCTCATTGCAACTCTGTTGTATGGAGGATATGCGGAAGACCCTGGTGGCAGAAGACCCCCTTCTTTGGTGAATATTCTGGTGTGTATTACCCTCAAGAAAGACACGATGAAGGGAGATCACCCTTTGAGATTTAATTTTTGGCATCTTCTTTGTGTACTACAGGTTATGGGACCTCAAAACCCCTGGTTTTGGGAACCCTTAAAACCCTCATGTTCTCTAGTCTCGCCTTGATCATGGGACCTTTACTTCACTTGTTAAAGGTTGGGGGAACATTCAAACCCTCTTTATTTTACTTTCAGGTTATGAGATCCTTAAAACCCCTTGTTGTGGGAATCCTTAAAACCCTCATGTTCCTTAGTCTCGCTAAGGTCGTGGGTACCTTTACTTCACTTGTTTAAGGTTGGGGAAGCCTTCAAACTCTCTTTGTTGTTCTTGGTAGTTTGGGGGATCCTTTCCCTCTTTGTTGTGCCTGGATGTGGGTCCAGTTGTCAAAACCCTCACTTCTCCGATTCATAACTCCAATTTCAAAAGCTTTTTACCCTATCAAATAAAAAATTAATCAAAAAATACAACAATAAAGTATATAGATGTTTATATTAAAAATGTGGATGGTTAGTATTCATGTTAATGGAAGAAATAAATATGAAAAATTTATTGAAAATAATAAATAAAATGATTAAATAACAAGTCTCAAAATAATATATTATTAAAATATATGGTTAAATAGCAAGTCTCAAAATAACATATTATTAAAATATATAAGTGTGAATATCAAGTACAAACAACAACTTTAAGGGGAGGTGGTGGAAGATCTTCTTTGGAAGGTAGAACAACATAAGAATAGGGCTCTCTCAATGGTATATCTAAAATTACCTAACTGTACCAAGAATTATCTACTAGAGTTAAAGGTATGAGTACACCCCACCGAGATGGTGAAGGCACAATAATATTTTGATCACCATCTCATGTTGGAGAAGACCAATAAGATGGCAATGTAGAAGATTTGCTACATCGCTAATGACTCAAAGGAGAGAAGAAATGGCTACACAAGTGACTATGCCAATGACTGGGTACTAGTGGTGGAGAGCCATGTGGTGGCACTTCTAAAGGGACCCTATTCATAATGCACATATCACACCCCTAATGACTAAGGAGCTCTTATATATGATGAATCTCTAAATCCACCTTCTTGGTATGTGCTTGGATATGTAGACATTCAGAGGTGAACACATCAACTTTATCACTAATAGAGAACTCTTGAGAAGAATCCTCATTATTGAGTATAGCAACATTCCTTGATTTTCAAAGCTAAAATACAACTAAAACTCTATTTTTTTCCCAAATAAATGCTATCTATGTGTTGTACACAAAACTTTACCCAGTTAATTCTCCCAAATTTTATACCAACATTATGCCTTTGTTCCAAAGTCTAACTTTACGCTTTGATGTGTAGACATGTAAACATGAGCACAAAAACTTTATCATTAATACAAAACTCTTGAGAAGAATCCTCATTATTGAATATAGCAACATTCGTAGATTTCTAAAGCTAAAAGAGAATTAAAGCTTTAAGAAAATTCTAAATAAATGTTATCTATGTGTTGTACCCAAAACTTTACTTAGTTAAATTTTCTCAATTATTTTTTACCAACAATAAACCTTTGTTCCAAATTCTAACTTTGCCTAAAAAATTAACTTTCAATACTTAATCATTTTTCCATAAAATCAATACATGCTTTTCAAGCCATGCATGCACAAGAAACTGACTTGGTCTGATCCTCTGGGCATGTTGGGCATGAAAGTGAAAATTAACTATGTTTTGACATATTTTGTAACCAACATGCCCAAGATATTGTGCCAAATTGACCCTCTATGTGTGTTGGATGATAAAATGCGATTTAATTACACCTTAGTGTATTTTCATGCCAAGTGTGCTCAAGGGATTGGGATGATTTGACCTTATCGATGTGTCAGACATGAAGATGAACCCATGTTGTAATAAGACATGTTTTCATAGTTGGCATGCCTTAGATTTTGGGCCAATCGAGATACAATGGCATGCACAAGGAAGATGCGTCAATCTCTATACACCAAGCCAAAGTGAAAATTTTCTATAAAAATGAGTATAATTTTCTCATAAGGAACAAAATCACCAAGAAATCATAGTGCTCTCACCTCATGTACCTATCCTACACAAAAAATCTAGCCTTTTGCTATTTGAGTTTGGAGAAGTATGGATGATCCAAATCATAGGAACCAAAAAAATATTTTTCTAAGAGCTTCTGATCCATACTCCTTTCATAAGATTTGGAGCTTGTTTTAGGCATTTTGCAAGCCAACAAAAGATCGACATATCCTAGGTACACTAAAAATTATCCAACTCCTATAGGGTTGTGGGAAGGTATTAGAGGTTTAAAATCACTTTTCCATAACCACAATCACATGCTATTCACATTTGCATAAGTATGTTTTGCCACCGATCCCATACAAAGATCTCTAGGCTCTCACCAAGGCTACCTTCCATGCCACTAAATAAATAAATATGAAGTTAAAATACAAGAGTTTTGAGCCCATATCTTTTCTAGAAATTGATATCCATGAAATCAACGACTCTTAAATTAAGCAGGTTCATTTCAAATCATTTCAAATGAGGATCAATTTGGAATCACCTATCACCATGGCTATACCCCTATTACAAAGAGGTCTGGTAAAAATTACTATTTTTTTGTCTCTATACAATGCACAAACTTAGTGTTCACTTCCCTATAACACTATGATCCAAATAGCCCGTGCTACCAAATAAGTAAAGATGGATTATAAATACAAGAGTTTTGAGCCCATATCTTTACTGGAAACTGATATCCTTGAAATCAATGACTCTTAAATTAGGCATGTTCATTTTGAAACATTTCAAAAGAGGTTCAATGTAGAATCACCTACCACTATGGCTACCCTCCTATTACAAAGAAGTCTGGTAAAAATTACTATTTTTTTGTCTCTATACGATGCACAAACTTAGTGTTCACTTGCCTATAACACTATGATCCAAATATCCCATGCTAACAAATAACTAAAGGTGAAGTTCAAATACAAGAATTTTGAGCCCATATATTTACTAGAAACTGATATCCTTGAAATCAATGACTCTTAAATTAAGCATGTTCATTTCAAATCATTTCAAAAGAAGATCAATGTGGAATCACCTACCACTATGGCTAGTCCTATGTTAAAAAGAGGTCTAGTAAAAATTACTAGTTTTTTGTCTCTTAACAATGCAAAAAATTAATGTTCACTTCCCTATAACACTATGATGCAAATAGCCCATGCTACCAAATAAGTAAATACAAAGTTAAATACAAGATTTTTGAACCCATGTCTTTACTAGAAACTGACATCCCTGAAATCAATGACTCTTAAATTAGGCTTGTTCATTTTGAAAAATTTCAAAAGAGGATCAATGTGGAATCACCTACCACTATGGCTACCCTCATATTACAAAGAGGTCAAGTAAAAATTACTAGTTTTTTTAATCTCTATACAATGCACAAACTTAGTGTTCACTTGCATGTAACACTATGATCCAAATATCACATGCTACCAAAAAAGTAAAGATGAAGTTCAAATACAAGAATTTTGAGCCCATATCTTTATTAGAAACTAATATCACTAAAATCAATGACTCTTAAATTTGACATGTTTATTTCAAATCATTTCAAAAGAGGATCAATGTGGAATCACCTACCACTCATGGTATTTTAGTAGAGAATATTCATTAATTCATAAATATTCCAATTTTTTTATTTTGTTTTTGGTGATTTTTTAGGGTCATTACATAGGTCCAAATCACTTAAAATCTAGGAATGTAAATTATTTTGGGGGTTGGATTACCAACCATTTATAATAATTTCTTATTTTACCCTTCAATTCACCACATATATATAATACATAGGCTATCATGGATAACCATAAAAATATACTTTTAGTAACCACCCCAAGATATCAAAGAAGCACCCAACAGGCAACAAGCCAAAATGGATTGGTATAACCTACACCACAATTGAAGGACCATATCCAAATGATAGCATTCAAGATACAACATGATAATAATATCAATTAGTAGAATTCAATCTACAAAACCAAATGGCAGTACCGAATGGTAGCATCCAAGCTTCAAATGATAGAATCAAATGATGGCATAGAATGGTATAACTGAATGGTAACACTGAATGATAGTACTAAATAGTAGAACCGAATGGTATAACTAAACCATAAGATGGTGCTACAACTGGTCAGAAGAATTTAATGGTGATATTTTCACTAAAACCAAATGGTAGAACTGAAGTGTTCCATCCTTGATCATCATGGCATGCGGTGGAAACATTAGTTAAAAAGATAGGCTAATTATAAATAAAATTGACCATATTATCTTATTTTAAAGATCCAATAAAAAATCCCACATAACCAAAATTTACTCAAAATACATGTACTTATTTCTTTTTTAGTTTTCTTGAATTTGATTTTTATTGTTCAATAATATCAAAATAATTTTTCATACATAAATCCCCACTAATCATGATGGTATCTCACAACAAAGAATTAGTTATAATAACATGTCACCCCCTAAATATTATATTATTGATGACATACCACTACTCAGAGATTCTCCTCTAGTTTTTTATAACAATGATCATGACACTCAAGTGCCAGAAGAGATTGTTGGTTCTCATCAAACACAAAGTTTAGCTGAAAACTCCACTCAGAAATCTTTGCGAAGAAAGAGAAGTAGATGGACAATTGAAATGTCCTTTAAGGTGGACTAGGCAATGAAATTTCCCTTCATTAAACATGTAGAGATTGAAAATGTTGATGATACTCCAAAAAAATGCAGATGTACAATATGTAGCTAGAAACTAGGAAACGAACATAGAATGCAACTGAAGTTAGACACGATTGAAAAATATTATGTAAAAATATATGTGAAATTGAAGCGCTTAAATGGATAGATAAAAAGAATACACAAGTGTAAAAATGCAAAAGAATGCATGCATGTAAGATATGCACGTGAGTATGAAAATGATAAGAAACATCAAAAACATCTTGTTGAGAAAGGGGTAACAATCGAAGAATTTTTAAAAAAAGTTATGTAGTCCCATCTAAAGGCCAAATATATATAATTCTATATTGTATACCAAATTTTAAAAAAGGGCAAACCTATTTCTTATTTTTTAAATTATAAGATTTTTTTTCAACATAATGGATTTCTTAATATTGCACAATTACATTGATCAGATATCAGTCCTTGGGAAATGGCAAAATGTCTAGAAGTGGTTGAGAAGGAGGATTTAAAACAAAAAGTTCAAAATTCACTATCCATTGATGAGGTCATAGTAATTGACAACACATCTTGGGTTTGCATGCATGTTTATAATTTTGAGAACTAATCAAGGTAACCTCATCTAATAGTAGTTCATAAAATGGTAAAAAATTACAATGTTAAAAGTCTTCATAAATTGGTTGTATGTAATTTGAAATATAAAGCTAAGATGGATGATTATGCAATAACTATAAAGTTTGTGTGTGTTGGGCTTGATGGTGCATCAGTTATGCAAGGGCATAAAAATGTTTTGTGTGTTTGACTCCACATATGATTTGGATTCATTACATAGCTCATAGGATGAATCTTTCATACAAAATAGGTAGCATTTTTGCTAATGTCGCAAAAGTGGAAGAGTTCATTTGTGACTTACATGCTTATATGTCAGGCAGTCCTAAAAGATTTTTAGAGTTCCAAAAAAATTTAATAGGAGTGACTGATGGTAAAAAATTGTTGAAATATGTTGATACAAGATGGATTTCTATGTATGAACCTTCATGCCAAATTTTTGAATAATATCCATCATTAGTAGGTTTTAAGTATAAATATCATAGAGAAGTTGATAAGGCAAAAGATTTGTTGTAGCATTTAACAGATTTATAAATATTGCTCACATTATGTGTAATTATCCCAATGCTAAAGGAAATGAATTATTTAATGAAACATGTTCAGGAGTGATTCATTTATATTGTTGACTTCATACATCTGAGAAAATGAGTATGCCAATCTCTAGATATACTATACACTTTGAATGAAAAGTTTAGGGCCCTATTTTTAGTAGTTGGCAATGTTTGATAAATTTAAATAATCTTAAAATCTATTTGAAATTGAATATCAATGATCATCTTTATGTCATCATTAATGGAAAGGAGATATCAATGCACACTTTCTACAGAAGACTTGATCTTGTGGGAGTTAAATAAGAAGAACTACCTATAACACATATTTTGTATGATACTGTTATATCTATGTAAGCATATAGAGTTGGGGGATAATTTTGTGAACATTACCTATAACATGATCACATTAATCAATAATTTTATCACATTATTTAATTAACGTGATCACGTTATTTGAACATAGGCTAAGGATTGCCAAGCCATAACACCATCGTGTTATATAAAATAATAATGTGATCATGTTCATAACATGATCGTGTTACCTATGTATTAAAAAAATAAAAAGAGAACCCAAATTCAAAATCTTCATTTTTCAATCAAGTTTCCTCACTCTCCCATAGCGTCCATGATCATGTTTTGCTTAGAATACTCTAGAGAGTGCCATAAAGCTGCAAATTCATCCCACAAACCTATTGATCAATTATTCCTCCATGTAGGAGAGGTAAGTGATTGAAATATTCCCTATTTAACCCTAATTTTTCATAATTTTCATTATTTAACCCTAGTTTTTAATTGTAATAAATGTTTTTTTAACAACACATCCTATTAACCCTCCCAAACTTATACAAAACCCTCTGGTTGCTCCTCCTCCTGACCCTCCACAAAACCCTTCTACAGTTCCTCAAAAGCCCCTGGTAGTCAAGAGGTTTTGATTGACAACATTGTGGGAAACAACTTGAAATTGAAGAGTTAATTGATAGAATGAGGTATCCCACTTTGACCAACCCCCACCATACCCAGCTAATCGATTCCCTATAGACCTTATTAGGTCAAATTGACTCTATAATGGGTCAAACTGACTCTATAATGGGTCAAACTAATCCATAGACCTCATATAGGGATATTTGTAGGGCATATTATGCTGACAAGTTTTCAACCCTTCAACTCAAGAACAAATAAATTTTAAAAGCCTCTATTTGTGTCCTATTCATTGACCCAACCACCAATGCCTCATTTCTTGTAACTGATAAATATTTTCCTATCCATCACTGTGTACATAACTTAATCACAACCAATTTTTGGGATCGATGGTGGATGGTCTCTGATTATCCACCATGTAACAATCATTAGGTTCCATTATATTTTTTGAGAAAACTCTACTGTGAGTTTGTCCTCAACGAGATTCTTGATTATTTTGATTTTAGTGACTTTCAAGGTCGAGGAAAAGACTCTACATAGGATCAACAAAGTGCACATCATGTACCTAATCAACCTACATAGATCTATATCCAAAATCCTCTTAAGCCTGAGATCTCCTTCACAATTTAGTAGGTTATGGAGATAGACACTCTTCATGCTCTTATTTCACTCACTGATACACTCATTCAACATACGAGTAGGCTTTCACATAGTGATGCTACAGATATGCCACCTACCTGACCCCAACCCCGCCCTTAAAG
>JARHVA010004153.1:1627500-1686020 GCA_037957365.1 Torreya grandis
ATCTAGTAGTAAGGTATCCCAAGGAGAGTCTTTTTTGAGGAAGTCAAAGAGAGGGAGGCCATTTCATGAATAGGATTTCTTACGCATGAGATGTACTTTTTTGTATGCATATATAACAATTGATGCATTTTTGGAATTATATATGTGCATATGGCATTCGACTAACATTAGATACTATGTTGGTACAAATGTAATTTTTTGGATGCCTATCATGACAATATATGTATTATTGACATTGGACACACGTGCCTATATTTCATGACTATCATGGCAATCAATCTAATTTATATTTAGTTTTTATTTCATTATGTGTTATTGTACAATGTTGTTTTGATCTTCTAAATTATTATCTATCAGACCTCATATTTAATGTTGTACACACAAATGAGGATTAAAAAATTATTCTTTTCAATTTTATAAATCTCAGATCTCCCATATTTTTTTAAATTAAAGTTTGTATCTCATTGTGTGTAGTGGAAATGACTAATGACACTCTTATCACTTAGGCTTAATGGCCTTCTTCTCTTTGTATCTACTTATTTTACACTTTGGAGACACTTCTTGGTGTCATTAGACCTCTCAAAAACCTCTCACATTAATTCTCTAACTCATTTCATACATTTCATTCACAAATGTCCTCTCACTCTTTCACTATCTTCTCACTAGGCAATCCTCTTAGGTTTCAAGTACCAAAACTTGATATATGTCTCAAGGAGTTAGTCTTATATCATATACGTTCTTACATGGTCAAATAACACATGCCTTAACCTATTACAAGCACTCAAATGCACTTTAACATTCAATTCTACATATATGGCACAACAAGGCACAACAAGACACCCTACACAATAAGGCACCCTACACAACAAGGCACCCTACAGGCCTATGATAACAACATGGAGTATTAGTTAATTTTAAAATCTCTCATGCATCTTTTAAGATCTAAAAAACCACATTTGTTGATGGGACCATCTTCCAAGTCCATAGATTCAATGGCATACTTGAAAAGATTAAGAAACAACTCTTACTTCCCTTTACAATGTGACTATTAACCCAAAACATGGTATAGATAGGGTTTCTTTGTTGCAGAGGACTATATGTTGATTCTTTACCATTATCTTTTGTATAAAAAATAATTAACCTTCGACCTCAATGATCATTCTCAATCTATATATCATTATCTACACCAAATTCATACTCCCTTCATGAGAAACAACTATTTACTTTCATATTGGACTATCATAGGCAAAACAAGGTATATGGGTATATGTCTTACTCATTTATTTGTAGGTCTATATATGTTTAACACATTTAAAAATAATAGCATGATGACTCACAACTTACAAACCTAGTGTAATAACTCCAAGCTCCCTTCCTTGATTGTGACCTATAGTCACGTCTTGGTTACCACCTACAATCATTCATCCACCTGCAACCTGACACAAATGATAACATATTCACGGCCTCAAGGACATTCAAGGATAACATGAAACTAATGCAATCACATACACTAAATGGAGAATCCATAAAAATTCACTTTCTAGGTCAATAGGTCAATTACTCAATTACTCAATACTACCTAATAGGTCAATAGGTCAATAGGTAAAAGTTGTCAAAGTTATCAAAATTGTTAAAGTTGTCAAAATTATTAAAGTTGTCAAAGTTGTCAAAATTGTCAATGTTGTCAAAATTTTCAAAGTTGTCAAATTTGTAAAATTTTTAAAAGTTTTCAATAGGTCAATTACTCATTAAGTTTCTAGGTCTTTAGTTTAAGTTGTCAAAGTTGTCAAAATTGTCAAAGTTGTCAAAGTTCAATTTATAGTTATAGAACTTCAGTTTCAATGCTTTTTGAGTGAAAAATGACATAGAAAACATGTATAAGGGGGAAAATAACATTTAGGACCAGGTTCTTGTCCTCTCATCAGGCCCGATTGACAAACCCACCACCCATTCCGACCTCAAGAACACCCTTCCCAATATAAGAAAAATGCAATTTTTTAGCCTAAGTTCAAACATGCATAAAATAAAAACTATAAGTCATTTACATGAACCATTAGATCCATCCCATACCTATTTAATCCCTATAATAACATCCTAGATCACTCAGGTGGAAGATTTGAGATCAATTCATTAGACAAGTTGCAGTGATGGGTCCAAAAAAGCAAGTTTTTGTCAGTGAACAAGCAACTTCTTGAGCTCCAATTGGCATTTATACCTTCGAGACCTCCACATAGAAATTTATCACTTTTATCACATCCAAATAGGTAAATTACATGCTATCACATCACCATGATGTTCGAATCCACCTAGAAGTGCATTTTCACTACCATTCCAGAGAGTAGAGACACTGACAACAAATGTTGTCAAAGTTCAAGTTGTGGTTGAAAAACTATGATTTTGATGCTTACTAAATGAAAAATGACATTTTAAACACATCCAAATGGGTGGATAACATCTAGGACCCATTTCTTTACCTCCCATTAGGCCCGATCGATAAACCCACCACCCATTCCAACCTCAAGAACACCCTTCCCAATACAAAAAAATGCAATTTTTAAGCCTAAGTTCAAACACACATAAAAAAAACTTTAATTCATTTAAAATACATTAACATTTTTAATCCCTCTAGTTTCACCACATATAACTTAGGTGGAAGCTTTGAGATCAATCTATTAAACAAGTTATAGTGGCAGGTCCAAAAATGCAAGTTTTTATTAGTAAACAAACAACTTCTTGATCTCTAACTGGCATTTCTACCTCTAGGACCTCCACCTACAAATATATCACTTTGATCACATATAGATAGGCAAATTACATGTTATCACACTATCATGATTTTTTAATCCACTTGAAAGTACATTTTTACTATCGTTTCACATAGCAAAAACATTGACAATAAATGTTGTCAAAGTTCAAGTTATGGTTGTAGAAATCTGATTCTAATGATTATTGAGTGAAAAATAACACAATAAACACATCTAATTGGTGGATAACATTTAGGACTATGTTCTTGACCTCCTGTCAGACCCGATCAACAAAGCCACCACCCATTCTGACCTCAAGAATGCCCTTCCCAATACAAAAAAAATGAAAATTTTTAGCCTAAGTTCAAACATGCATAAAATAAAAATTGTAAGTCATTACCATAAACCATAAAATCATTCCCATACCAATTTAATCCCTATAATCACATGCCAGAGCACACAATTAGAAGCTTCAAGATAAATTTGTTAGACAAGTTGTAGTGACAAGTCCAAAAATGCAATTTTTTGTCAGTGCATAAGCAACTTCTTGAGCTCCAACTGACATTTCTACCTACAAGACCTCCACCTATGAATATATCAATTTGATCACATCCAGATAGGAAAACTACATGTTATCACATCACCATGACATTGAAATCCACTTGAAAGTGCATTTTCACTACCGTTATGGAGAGCGAAAAGACTGATAACAAATGTTGTCAAAGTTCAAGTTGTGAGTATAAAACTTTGAATTTGATGCTTCCTAAGTGAAAACTTACACCACCAACATATTTAGGGGGAGGATAATGTCTAGGACCAATTTATTTTCCTCTTGTCAGGCCTGATCAATAAACCCACCACCCATGCTAGCCTCAAGAACACCCTTCCCAATACAAGAAAAATGCATTTTTAAGCTTAAGTTCAAACACACATAAAACTTAAGCTTCTCTTAGATTTAATAATATAGAATTATTTACTGATAATGCAAACCACATGAAGGTGAAAGCTTATCTGGTACCACTAACCTACAAAAAATTATTAGCACATAATTAAAAATGAAAATTATATATGTACTACCTAGAAAATAAAAAACATTTGGTAAAATTGATCACATCTACATTTGAAAAGTTAACATTCCTCAATATTTCAATCCAACAAACCACTAGGATCTACTCTAACCTTGATAGTATCAAGAATAGCTTCATGGTCTGACTCTCAAACTTTCCATAGTATACTATTTAATGGCCTCCCATGATATTTTTATAATTGAATATTCATTGCAAGAATCAAATTTGAATAGTACAATATCTTCCTATGCATTTCAAACTCTTCAAACAACCATTGCTATAAATTTTTTATAGGATATCATCAAAACCAAGTTCCCATGACTACCACTAACCTAGTGGGATAATTAATGTTTTCTCCATCTTTAACTGGTGAAGTTAATTTTTTATTTCTCTCTACACACCAACATAAGTAGTAATCAGTGCCTTCTTCATTATCTTCATCTAAAATAACTGTAAAAACATGCCCTATATCACAAAAAAATAATTTTTAGTGATAATATGAAGATATATTTAATGAGAATAAATTATACATAATGAAAAATATTCTACCTGGTTGTACTAGATCAGATACATGGTCAAAGTCATCTGATGATGTCATATTTATAAGTTACAATGCTATTAGAAACTAATATGTGTTAATTGGAATTGAATTGGAACTCGAATCATCCACCCACTCTTATGACTCACACTCATTTCAAATAGAATCCATGCATGTAGAATAGAAACATGCCAAGTGTCTCATATGAATAGTCCAAGATCTTGAATTTGAGCTATGAAATGAGTGGAGGTCACTTAAACCTGTTAGAGTCATACAATCCTCATACTTTACCAAGGTTCTTCCTCCATTAACTAGAAATGTCTATGAATAATAGAATTTGGTTGAGCACCATGACACATGTTCTCATTACACCATCCAACCATAGTTTTTGTATTTGTAAAATGAACACCCTTTTCAAATTTTAACTCCTCCCTTGTAATAGCTCTTTTTACACATGTTCCAACATCATCATGCTCCCCTTTTCCATGGCTAGCCTTGGTGAAACTCCAAATGTGTTCCACACCAATGGTAATGTGCATCCTGCTCAGCCAATAAAATATATGTGCATTTTTGAATTTTGATGTGCAACTTTATGATCAAATGTAATGTTGATTGAAATTAATGTTCCTCTGACTCAACTATTCATATAAATTATAAAAACAACCTTGCACATACTCTGAATAATGTGATATGTTATCATTGATATAGAAATGGTACTCTCTTAATATTTTTTTATTGTTTCTCTGTATTATCAGGTGCATGCATGAATGTTATATGCATGAATATATCAAATTGTGATGATTTGTAATACTGTGATTGAACTTCCATTTTGGGTTTGAATGTGTAATTATTAGCAAAATCAACTTCTAAAATAATGGAGCTAAATGAGAATATATCCTTGAATATCTTGAAATGTTCATCCAACCATCTAGCCTTGTATGTGTGCCTTGCATACCCATAAACAATCTTCTCCCTAAATTTGACCAAAAATTTAGAAATAGGTGTCTTTTTTGTAACAAGCTCACACATTTTAGATTGTTTGCCATCTTCTACTTGATAAGTCACTGATTTATATTTTCTTAAACCAACTAATTCCTATCTAATTGCACTTGTAATCTCCTCATGGATACATTTTTCTAAATTTGTTAATCGACCAAAAATGTTTCAATTTCCATTTAAAAATGATTTGTTGTAAAATAATTTCCCTTCTAGTCTTTTGTAGAAGATAATTGGAATAAATTTTGTGGCTGATTTTGGTGGCAATTCAATGCCACACTCCTAGAAAATGTGTTGATTCTTGAAAGTGTATCATAGGTGGTTTTTAGTGTTTAATAAACACTACTCATTTATGAATTTAGAGAATCCAATGCATGAGTTTTAGGTTTTGACAATCATGTTGTCTTTGGTGGAATAGAGGCATAACAAGTAGACTATTTCATAAATTTATATTAGTTGGTGGTTGGGATCCACCATGGCTTAATAGTTGATCTTTGATTTTGAAGATAGTGCTATTTAAAGTGAATTATGCTCAAAACCTAAATATAAATCTAAACTAAGATGAGTATTCATATTGAAACTAATCTAAGGTGAATTAATAAAAAAAGGAGCAAAAAGAATGGTAAGTTAGAGAAGAAATATGTTGTTGATACTTAACCCAAACCCCATGATAAAGTTCAAGTTTCATCTAAATATGTATTTAACCAATATATGACATGAAGTAGCATAAGCTCAAATCCTATCACACATTACGAAATGATTTAAGAATAGTATGAAGTAGTTCAAATAAGGATTAGGTTCAGTTTAAAGATTCACCCCTACAACAAAAGTGAAGAAAATGAAGTAAACCTTAGAACTTTCAAATAATCTAGCATTAGGATAAATTAGCAACTTTGCACTTAAATATTCAAATCCATAATTCACCAAGACCATTCAAATATGATATTTAGACCATACAAATGAGAGAGAATCCATGATAGCAATTCACACAAGCAAATGTGGACAAACTTTTTAGAACTCCTTTCTTATATTAATTTGCTCAAAAGATACATAATGGTTTTGGCTCAAGAACTTCCCCATTTTTACAATTGACAATACCTCTTTATATATATAATTCATTATGTATTTCAGTTAGTCATGTCAAATGTTAAGGATAGTTGTCCTTTTACAATCATTCTAAAACTCCTTAGACAATTTAAAATGACTAGCTGATAGCAATGTGCTTTACAAGTTGCACATGCCTTTACAAAATAATATTCTCGTTTGAAATATTATACATGCTTAGTTACAAAAACAAATACTCCTAATTCAACTAACTTGACTTTGAGACCCTTGTGTTGTAGGCATTTAATTCTATTGTAATATTTTGATCCTATAATGTTGCTCACCAATAAGTTGGAGTTCAATAATGGGTCTCATAAAGATTTCCCTCTTTTTCTCCTCTAGGTCCTTGAGATCATTTTCAACTCTTTCTAATGCTTGTTTAATGCTCTTGACATCTCTTATATTTTCTTCAGATGATAATATCAAACCCATGATCCTCTTATTATCCACCCATGTCTTCCCTTGGCCTTGATTTCTCACTTCCTGCATGAATTGAGTAGTTCTATATTTGAACTCATCATTAGTGACAAGTCCTAATAGGCTGACTGTGGTGGGCTCTTTGTTCAAGCTGTCCAATATGTATAACATCTTATCTTCTTGTTCTTTGAGATCATTAAAAATGTCCTCTATTTTATTAGACCAATGGCTTAGGGCTTTAACCTTATCCACTGATATAGCCATAGCCATATTCGAGTGGGCTAGTATGACCATTCTGAACTCATGGACTTGATTCTTGGTCAAGGCTTTTATCAAATCCTTTACTTGATAACTTGAACTTTGTCATTGGCCAACTTAGCCTATAGCCATGGTAATTTTTTAATTCATTGTATCTTGCTTGGCCCTAGCTAATTTTAAATAACTAAGCAAATAATTCATAGTGTCCTCAGATTATTTGAACCTATTCTCTGGGATTGACAAGATAACTTATCCTTCTAAATTATGTTGTTGTTGTCGCATGCCTTTGAGGTCAGCTTGTAATTTTTCTACTTGTACTTGGGCTAACTAAAGCACATTCTCTTCAATTATTTGGTTTTTCCCTAGGCCTCTATCCTCCTATTAGAGTCAAACCAAGGAATGGATCCACTTTTTGATATGTGATCTCTTCACCTCTTGTCATGACTTTATTTTCTATGACCCTTTGCAAACTGGCAATTGTTAGGTCAAACTTAACACCAACTAATGACTGCATTATCTTTAGAGATGGGTTCTCCATTTGTACTCCACTTTATTCTCCTAGAGTAGACATCCTTCTCACATCTTATTTTTTATAGCTAGGATCCATAGCTTGACCTCCTCATGTACTCAAATATTAATGGTCTGCATCATTGCCCAAGGGTGTTGTGTAGTAGGTACTTTCTACAATTTACCATAGATGAACCATTCTAGAATGATTGGACCATGAATCAAATTTTATTCACTAAAGATGTTGACTTTTTTAGTCATATAAAATGTGCAATTGGATGACTTAGGTATGGCCAATAGGACCTAACCTATAGGTCCTCTCTCTTGCTCACACAACCCTTCTCAACTAGGTTTTCACTTATTCTTGATCATCTTTAACTTTCCAAACTTAGATTTTTGAGACCTAGGTAGCCTTCACAGATCTAGATCCCTCCCCCAAGTCTCATCCTTTTAGGAAATTAGTGACAAAGTTGGACACTAGCACCAAAACCCAGGGTGTCTTATTTTTGATGTTATTGTCCAAATCCACTTTAGCCTCAAATGATCATATTTTCTTAAATCCTTATCTTTTCCCTTGTCAACCTAATACAAGCACATCTAACCCATGAACATAAAATTCCTTATAAAAGGCCATTCATTGTCCATTTATAAGGTTTAACACTCATTCATAGGAAAGAAGCAAGAATACAAGCAAGTACACTCAAGCATTTTTCCCTATTCTTCGCATATAGCATTCCAAAACCAATTCAAGCCTATTCAATCACTCATATTATTCCCTAGTCATTTGAAGTGAATTCCAATTTTTCATCTAGTTGCACACATCACAAAATTGCACCAAACACTTCAAATAGGATAACTACATTAGCTTGATCCCTCTTCAGAGTATTGGTATGTAGACAGTGTGCCCACACACGAGGTGTGAAGTGTGTCCAACATATCATTTACACACTAACCCATTCTCTTTTTCCCAAGTTTTCTATTCAATTTCAAGTATTAGGAGATCATAAGGGTTTCAAAGATTAAATTAGACACACAACAAGCTCCACATAGAATCAAGATTCAATATATCACTACTAGGGTGTTATAGACCTATCAGACAAAACCCAAAAAATCCAAGTAACTAAGACAATAATGCTAGAATTGGACACTATCATTGAAAGTGGATAATAGATCTAAAAAATAGACTATATCACCAAGTAGTAGGGTGTCCTAAGTTCAGTGCTACTAGCCAATCTAGAAATAGAGTTATGGGTTCTATTTGCAATAGTTTGCCATCCCTACATAGCAATTTCTAGATCTTGAATCATCCATTTTGACCCAGAATAAGATAAGTTTGATTTATCTACACTTCCTATTATTTTTAGAAAAGATAAAATAAATATCGATTTGCACAAATTATTAGGCTAATTAAGACACATTAATTACTAGTTTACATTTACTCAGACCCTTTATTTACTTAGGAATTAAACCAATTAATTTCCTAAAAGGATAAAACATTTGGTGAACCCAGCTTACTTCAAATTTTGCACAAAAACCCTAATAACCCTAGGGCTAATTATTTCTTATTTTTTGAAATATTTTCTTGATTTTTTCTAAAATTTAAAATTAAAAAACTACAAATTAATTGAAATATTTTCAATAAATTCACTCAAACCTTAGTTTTCACATATTAGGTCTTATTTGCATAAAAAATCTTTCAAACCACTAAGAAAAATATACTGATATTTTTAGACATATTTTCATATTTTTCCTCAAATTTTCAAGATTAAAACTATACATTTTCTATAACTTTTTCAAATTACTACACTAATTTTGGAAAAAAATCATTCAAAACCCTAGATGCATGAAATACATTCTTGATTATTTTTCAGTACTTTTCACATTATTCTCTAAAAATTTAGTTGCAAATATAACTTAGAAAATCAATTTCAAATTCAAAAGTTCATAGTATTTTGTAAAATCCCTAGTTGCATATACTATCTCCTTTTTGCTTGTTGAGGTATCACCTTACACCCATAGTCAAATTTCAAAAATGATTCTCATTTATTTACAAACTTTTCTTACATTTCTTGTAAATAACAAGGAAACCATAATGGGCCCTATCATGTACATGAATGATGAAGTCTATCATATGTTAGTACAAAGCTTCATCCTTTGTATTTCATGCTTATGTTACATAATAAGGGATGATATTACAAAATTCATTTCTAAACTTGCACAAGATTTAAATATCTCTTTTGCATAAGCTCTTTCACTCATCTGGAACAATTAGCAACTACATTTGGCTAAATGCATTAGAAATGTCATGATTCAAATCAAAGTTCTTTATGTATCAATGCATAGTTACATATTCTCTATCCCTTATTTGTTATCTTGAATGTGGAATGTTCTTTCTAATCATTTTTCTATACATGGTTTTTATTTAGATGTATCTAAATCTTTGGTTAATTTTAAGTATCTTCCTATTAATACTAGACACAAACAAACACTAGCAGTTATATTTATCCCTCCTCCCTTTGAACTTGGTACATCTAGCTTATATCTAGCAGGTTGATTACACCCATGGTTATAGCTTTGTCACTCAGGTCAATCTAGTTTCAACTCTTTCACCTATTACAGCTCTTCCTCTAGTCCATATTCAACCATAGTTAACACTTTTATTGCTAGCACAGAGAGTTCATACATGTACATAGCGTCAAGATTCTAGATAGATTTTGGTTACAGTATTCACACCTAGAGAAATTTCATTGAGATATCATGAAACTACACATAGAGTACATGTTTAGAGAGCTTCTCCTACCACCAGATGGGTCTCTAAGATCCCCATAATTGCATCTACTTATCAGAGTTATAGAAGGACCCCACCATTGGTTTCCACAATAGAGATTTCAAATCATTTACAACATACACAACTTTTAAAGCCATAGTATCAGCATTTCCATCATGCTTCATGATCATGCATGATCCTTTTTGATACAAAATAACATGATAGGGAGTCTCCCGTGAGACTCATCAGTTAGTATCATTTCTTCATAGTATTACTTGTACATAGCTTCATTTTGCTTAATTCTACATAGTTCCTTTTCAATTTCTTATATATAGTCTCTCTTGATTAATTGTACATAGTTTAAATATCTTCAAAAATACAAAAATATCAAAAACACCAAAAATAAATTTTGATTATATGCATCATCCATGATTTCCATTACTACTATCATACTAGAACTTACACTTGCTATTTCATGCTATTGTATGTCAATTTTATACATTTCCATGCTTCACTTGATCTTCTTTGAGTGTGTGTAATGGCATCCAACTACTTGATTGCTTCATCCTAACCATAGAGGGGGCATTCCTACTTCTACATTCATGACATACATTTCTATACACACCAATTGGGGGCATATTTTACATGACTACACCATCTAGGTTATGTCATTTCTACACTACACACTTTGAGTTATCATGTTGATATACATTACTTTATAGCTTACACATAATACCCTATCGACATTTCACTAGTATCTAACATTTGTGTGTTTCTTATCATATACCTAGTCTTGTTCTCCACATGTTTTGTATACTTTCACATTTACTTTGATTAGTTAGATGTGTTTGTATCTTCCATATATTACATGTTTTCTCTACTTGCTTAGCATAGCTTGTGTGATTGCATTTTCAATTCCAGCTTGTCTGTTACTTGTGTCTTAGGACATTTACCAATGTCCTTTACTTCTTTTTCCTGTGTGAGCCTTAGGACATCTACCAATGTCATTTATTTGTACTCATGTATGTTCTTATGGCCTATGTACCAACTTTGCTTATTTCACTTGTATGTGTATGAGGCATTTGAACATGCCTTTCATGCTTGATTCTAGTTTGAGTGATATGTGCCCATATCCGTTATTTTCCCGACCCCTTGACCCATCTAGTATACTTATTTATTCTAGATTCTTGCTTCTTTCTTATCAAATTTGTGCCATGCCATGATCTATATTATGAATTTACCTTGTTTTCTTGGATGCCATGATGGACATCATGTTCCATCCCTCCAAACTAACAACTAACAATTAACATTACTAGTCTAGTTTAGTATCATATACATGATTTCACATTTTTATATCTATTTAGGCATACCCTCATTGATCTAACAATATATCAATTCAAATATTGTTATATCATGAGATATCTTGTCAAATATCAATGCTATATCTTGCATCTATACAGCTTAGCACACTTGCAGGACTCATTTTCTTCTGAGGGCAGTCATGATAGGTTCATCATTCTTACCCTTAGAAGAGGGGGCATCAAATATGGGATTTGTCACAAAGATAAAACCTCTTAGCAATTGAAATAACAACATACAGAATAGTCAGCATAGAATTCATAGGTCAAACCAATCAATTCATAACATAAAAATAGGAATAATCTCAGATCAACAGTCAGATTTCACACTGGGCAGTAATGCCAAATATGGCTAGTAGCACTAGAAATGGATAGTAGTGCCATAAATTAGATAGTAGCACAAAAAAAGTGGTGTCCATAGTTTGTCACTCCTATCTAAGTAGAAAAGCACTCAAGGTTTCCATAAATAGGTAAAAAGTTTGGTTTAAGGATAGTTTTTTCACTTTTAGATCCTTTAGATTTAGTAGTTTCAGCACAGTTTTCTTAGATATAGGGGTTATCATGTGTGGTATGATGGTTCTCACTTTCAATTTAGATTGGGAAATTAGCATAACTTCCAAATTAGAATCCATGTTCTAGACATTAGTGATTGGGGGCAATGTGGGTAACACATTGATCTTCTTTTGTTTTTGAGTTTAGTTTATTCCAAGCATTCTCAGTAGTTGTGTGCCTTACTGCATCTGTAGGTGGTTGGCATCACATTCAAGTTAAACTTTCTTAAAAGTTTAGATTTTTGAGTACCTAAGTTGGATTTCATATAAGCCTAGTATATCAGTTTCAGAGTGGCTTTCATACAAGCCTAATCTCCATCTTTCAAAATGGCCAAGAGTTGCCTAGTTTCCAGCTCACATTCGACTATCCATGCCATAGTGTCTAATTTATAGCCCATTCATGGGATACATGAGCCATATAATATGGCATATATTATATAGCTATATCACTTCATAGCTTCACTTCATGGGAAAATAATGGAGCCAAAGGGCCATCTTTTGTATTATTGAGCCACCTATTTAGAGGGATCAGATACATAGTCTGGACATCCATTCTCACATAAAGGATAATCTAGCTTCACTTAGTAGGTGAAAATGGAGCCAAAGGTCTAGCTTTGCATTCTTGAGCCACTTTCTTGGGAATTGATCACTTAGATTTGTTCATGATATAAATTTTGGTACAGTATCACTTAGTGCATCTATTATTACTCAACCTTACTCAACATCATAATAGGTTTGGTATTGGTTCACATACCTGATGAGGTTTATTCATTCCTTTCTCTATCCTTACTTAGCTTTTGTATGTTCTTATTTTAGATATAGCATATCTAGTAAGAACTAATCTACTCTATGTTTTCATTTTTAGATTCACACTTCACATTGTGCTCTCTCTATGCACATCCAACATCACACAATCTTCATGAGCTTCTCCCTTAATAGGTAAGTTTAGGTATGATTTTACTTTTCCTTTATCCTAGTATTTCACTTTACTACTTCACTAGAATAAAGGGGGGGGAGGGAAATATAGTCATATAAAATGTGAAATTGGATGACTTAGACATGGCTAATATCACCTAACCTATAGGTCCTCTCTCTTGTTCACACAACCTTTCTTAGCTAGGTTTTCACTAATTCCTAATCATTCATAGCTTCCAAAACTTAGCTTTGTATGACCTAGGTACCCTTCATAGACCCAGATCCATCCCCCCAATCTCATCCTTCTAAGACATTAGTGCCATAGTTGGACACTATCACCAAAACTGAGGGTGCCATATTTCAGGCATTATTATCCAAATCCACTCTATCCTCAAATGGCCAGATTTTCTCAAATCTTTATCTTTTCCCCTGTCAGCCTAATATAAGGTCATCTAACCCATAAACATCAATTTTATTATACAAGGCCATTCATTTTCCATTTAGAAGGGTTGGCACTCATTCACAAGAAATAAACAAGAATGCAAGCAAGTACACTCAAGCACTCTTACCTATCCTTTGCATACAACCTTCCAAAACTAATTCAATTCTATTCAATCACTTAGACCAATCCCTAGTCATTCAATGTACATTCTAGTTTTGCATCTAGTTACTTAAAACACATAATTTCACCAAGTTTAAATGGGATAACTACATTAGGTTGGTCCCTCTTTCGAGTACTGGTATGTAGGTAGTGTGCCCACATACAGTGTGTGAAGTGCATCTAATGTATCCTTTACACACTAACCCCTTCTCTCTTTCCCAAGTTTGCTATTCAAGTTCAAGTATCAAGATCTCATAAGGGTGTTGAATATTAAATTATACACACAATGATCTCCCTAAAAAATTAGGCATTGATATTTCACTGACAGGGTATTACAGACCTATCGAACAAAACCTAGAAAAGCTAGGTCACTAGGACAACAGTGCTAGAATTGGACACTAGCACTAGAAGTGGATAATAGCTCCAAAAAGTGGACTATATCACCAAGTATCAAGGTGTCCTATGTTTAGTGCTATTTTCCAATCTAGAAATAGAGTTCTAGGTTCTTTCTATGATAGTCTACCATCCCTACACAATAATTTTTAGATCCTGAATCATCCGTTTTGACCCAGAATAAGCTAAGTTTGATTTCTCTACACTTCCTATTATTTTTAGAAAATATAAAATACATATCTATTTTTAAAAATTAGTAGGCTAATTAAGACACATTAATTACTAGTTTACATTGAATCAGACCCTTTATTTTCTTAGGAATTAAACTAATTAATTTCCTAAAAGGATAGAACAACTTCACTCAAAGGATGAGTAAAAGTCACCTTGGGATTCTTAGTCTTCAATGGAACCATGGCCATCTCCACTTTTCTTTTGGGGGGATCCATAGGAACTAGATACAACACTTGATTCCCTTTTTCTTCCTTTATTTATTCCATCTCTTCATCATCTAATTCATAGGTGAGTGATAGAATTTTCAAAGCATCTTCAATTATCTCACCAAGGTCTAATGCTACCATATGAACCTCCTCCACTAGTCAGATTTTTTTCTCTACTTAAGCTGAAGAAGATGAAATCTCATGAGGCCTTCTCTCTTCTAGCCTATGTTCAACTTATGTCTCTATTTGGGCAATAACTAATTTATCTGGTGGAGGTTTAGAAGGTGCACCACTTAGTAAATGGTATTGCTTTGGCCCTAATTTCCATCTATCATGTCCTCCCTTTTGCTCCCTCTACATCCTAGATTTTGGATTGATGTTGTGATTTTTCAATCTAATGGTGACCTTAGAGAATGAAGATGATTTTGTATATATGGGATCAAAATGACCAATCTAGTGATCATAAGGTACATTTATTCATTTGGCTTTCAAATGCTTCATAACCCTTTCATAGGGATCCCATTACCTTGGCTCATCAATTTGAAGATTGAAGGAGGTCCTATATTTTGAAGTAACTTCAATGTTATCCCATAATTCAAACATAGTTCTATCAATGGTTATGGGGAGGGTGTAGATCAGTCCCTTTATTTTGATCTTTCAAAGACCATCTATTTTATTACATATTTGATAAGTCACTTCTTGCTCTGATAGCTTTATTTGTACATGGTCAGGTAGCCTGAGTGGGGTGCATTAAGTCCCTTCAATCCTAATGATTATACAATTAGTAGATAGCCATATGTCCCCCATGGCTTCAATAGTCTTATTTATTAGTGAGTTAATCCTCATCATTGGGCTCCTTGTGATGGCCTCATTAAGGGTAGGCTAAATACAATCACATATATCTTGGATGTGATCCATGTACTTAAAGATATGTAACTTGGAGTAATACTATGAGATAGCTTGTGTCCAATCAAATGACCATTCCCTAAGGTTGGGAATTTTTATTGTAGAAAGAACGGTATCTAAAAGGTATGACATCATTGAGAATTGAATCTTACTCTTCTTCTTGATTGCAAATAATTATCTACTAAAATAGGTGTTGATTACTTCACCAAGAAGAGGGGTGACTTGTCTCTCAACCATGAAATAGACTAAGGGGACCCACATTTTATCTACATATGTATTGGTTGAGATCCCATATAACCTATTCATCATTATCATGACAATCCTTATTTTAGGTCTAAATTGACCAAGGGGACATTGCTATTAAAGTTTAAAAACACTTGATTCATAGAATATAGTCATTGGGAAGGGTGATATTTAAATCATTCTATTTAGCCTAGTTGATGATTGTGATTAGGTCTACTTGGGGTTTCAGAAATTTATAATAGTTCTCAAAAGATTTGGGATAAATGAAAGTAATCTTCCTGAAACTACATTCATGAACAATCATGCCCCTATCTATTTTTCCATCTTTAAAGATTGGAGTAAGGATATCTATGCAATGTATTACCTCAAGTTTTGTAGCTACATAGTGTAGTCATGTCATCTAGATGGTGACTACGTCGTAGTACCTTCTTTTTGTAGACATGTTCTTCTCCTCCTCTCTTGTGTTGACCATTGGTTCTTAATGGTATAAAACAAGCTCAACCAATTGTTGTCTCCTATATTTAAAGCAGTGACATCAAACTATGTGTCTTTGAAAAATCTTCCTTCTACATCTAAGGTCAAATAAACTTCCACATCCTCTTTGGAAACACTTTTCTAGGTTGCCATGGCTATGAATTTCTCTAAATTTCTTGCTAGTAGATTACACTTCAACTCTAGATTGAATTGTTCTCACGTAGGGGATAATTCAAATTTTCTTGGCTTGGTCATGATGAGTATAGGATTAAATTATGGTTCTTTTACTTGTTATGGTTTTTATGAAGGTCTTCTCAGTGATTTAGTGATCACAACTAGCTCAAATGGTGAGCTTCATGCCTTAGATTTTATTTGGATCATGTATTTATACTTTTGCCTTTTATAGGTCCATTAAATATTTAAATTTGTCATGTATTACTTATGTGGCATCACTATATCATCTTCATATTATGTAGATTATTAATTTCCTTTTGACAAATGACTGTTGCCTTTTGAAAATTCTTTTTATTTTGCACCATTGGATTTTTTTACATAGATCAATGTGGGCCACTGATCTCAATCTGGAGGATCGAATGCCTTTATCCTCTTTTTCATATTCCTCATGGTCATGATAATTTTCACTATCATGTTGGTTTTGTTTAAATGTCAACACTAATCTCATACCATCATCCTTGCCTAGATAAATGTGCTCTATTGATCTTGATCAATTAGATTATGTTCTTTGTTCCATGAGCCATTGATTAGAATGTGTACATGAGCCATGTACCATCAATATTTATAAGATTTTTGGGATTTAATCCATGGCATGAAGTTATGCCATGTGTCATATTTATGGTGGCTCTTGAATTTTCAACCTTCATTATGCATCGTTAGATCATGACTGCCCAAGTAAATGCACACCATCAGATCTCAATCTAAGGGGTAGAACACCATTGGATTCTCACTATTATTTTACCAAAAGTATGACACTTGTCACCTTCTCACTTTTCTTTAGGGCCATTGAAGTTTTCGCTTGGCACGCACCATCGATCAAAAGGTATATGCTTGGGCACATACCATCGATCTTTGAAAGATGCTCAAACATTAACTTGGGGTTGGGGTTTAAATTTTTAACTTTAATCTCATATCGTTAGATATCCATCACCCAAGAAAATGTGCATCATTGATCAAGGATCTTGACTTATTATCTTTATACACATCATTAGATATTGACTACCCAAGTAAATGTACACTATCAGATCATATGGTCAATAAAAAATATTAAGTCAGGTTCAGGAAATATAGGGAACTTAGGTTAAATATTGTAGACTAAGGTTTTATTGGTGTTGATAAACATGATAAAACCTTAGGATAAATTTTTTAAGCTAAGTTATAAAACATAATAAAAGTGGGTCCCATGAATGATAATAGACATGGCATAAAGTTTTAGCCTAGGGTTTTTATTGTATTAATAAATAAAATTAGAACTTTAGTATCAATATTTTAGGCTAAGCTTGGAACATAACAAAAGGGACCCTACATTAGTTAGACCATCTGAAGATAAAAGGCTAAGGGGCCTTAGGACATAAAGGACCAAGCATAAATATTTTTAAACTAAGGTTTGGTCAAGTTGATAAACATGACTAAACCTTAGTATAAAAATTAGGCTAAGTCCATGACATAATTAATTATTCCTAGTAAACTTCTCCTACATAAATTTGAATTTGATTTAAAAGGACTTAGGCTAGGGAAATTTGAATGAGGGTTTTAACATGGTTTAAATGTAGATTTAATTATTTTTGACAGACCAAAGACTAGTAAAAGATAAATTTAATATTGAAGCATAAAACCCTAAGCATGTTCATTCCCAATGAATTTTATTGATATTGAAATACATAAACACAAGAAACAACCATTAGCAACATTGGAAGGGGTGAAATAATTATTATTTAAAAATATGTCCACTAATCCAAATAAGAACCAAGTTCTGATGATCTTCAAATAAACCAATGTGAAAACATGCTAGTGGTAATCTAATCAAGTGAATTATCAATTACTAACACAAAATTTCCAAATTTAAAACAAAGGTCCCAATTTTTTAGAAATGGGGCTATGTTGACCTCAATAAATGGTGAATTCTAGGGGAGACATAGTAATATGTTAGAATTCAGAGACTTTAGTTTAGACTAATAACTAGGCTACTTGTTCTACTTTATCATGCACCATTATTAAGATCAATTCATGGTTAAAACAAGTATTGTACATGAATAATTAGGGACAAACATCGAAACATAATGATATCATGTGTGTTATTTGATTCCACTTACTGATTTCCATAGGATTTAGAGAATAACTTTCAAATTCATGACATTAACCATCAACATTGACTTAAAACATATTTAAATGTTCATTAAGAATCATCCTTTAGCTCAAGGAAGGTTTGGGAATTTCTCTATTTCTAGCCAAGCATCTATAGCCCTAATGGAGATTACCAAAATCACCCTTACTCAGAAAGCCTTTTAGTTTTTTTCAATAAACCTCTTATTTTTGTATTTTTTAGGTATTTTGAATTTATAGTAAAGGTTGGGAACTAGATTAGCCAAGTTTTAGGATTTGGTTAAATTTTTGATCTTCAAGTAATCATCCTTGGTTGTAAACTTTGTCCCAAACAATTAATGTTTTTTAAGTGCAAACATGATTTTTTCCTAATAATTCAAGCTTTCAACCTATATGTGAAATCCTTCTTAGAACTGAGCTTAGCTCACAATAAGGCTTAAAATATCAAGGAGAAATTAACCTACTTCTTAGTCCTCACCAGTTTATTTAAACTATAACATTAGGCTCGTATTTCAACAATTTATGATCAACCAATGCTGAGGAGTCATACCTGTAATTCTGAACTGTGATGTTCCTTTTGAGCACCTAAAAGTATTCTAAGTTGAATACTATCTTTAGAAAGAATTATTTAAATCAAGAAGCAAAGTAGAGTAAAGGAAACATACCAAACATAAAGCAAACAAATAGAAAGCTAATAAAACAACTATATACATGCACTATGTACAAACAAAGGACAAGAAAGAAAGAAATAAGAAAGAAACTAAACTAAGCCTACCTACACTAAATCTATACCTAGTCTTATAGTTCATTCCATGAATATTTTAGGTTGGATAGTAAATAAATAGTTCTTGAGGTATTGCCAATTGGTTGGTAATGTGAACTCTACTCCTTGTAAGTTTTTTAGTTTGAAGGTGTTATCTCCCAAGGTCTCAACAATTTAGTATGGGCCAATCCATAAAGGTGTTAACTTCCCATGTTTTCCTTTTGTTTCTAAGGCCTTATCCCAAAAAATAAATAAATCTCCTTGTCTAAACACCTTTAACTTTGAATGCTTTTCAAGCCACCTTTTGACCATGGTTTGGTGTCTATTGAAATTGGCAAAAGCTTCCTCTCTTGCATCTTCCATCTATATGATGTCAATTAGCCTTGAATTTGCAAATTTTTTATCCTCCTCCATTTACTCTTTCATGAAATTATATGTTGATAGTTTGAGTATGATGGGAAATATAGGTTCTTGACCATATACTAGCAAGAATGGTGATGCCTTAAGATCTTGCTTCACTCTTGTTCTATTTACCCAAAGGGCACACTTAAGTAGCTTGTGTCATATTCTTGGTCTATCCATTGTATACTTCTTTATGGATTTCATCAAGTTATTATTTATTGATTGTGATACTCCATTGCCCTAAGGGTAATGAATTGACGAGAAATTAAGAACAATGTTTTTGTCATATGCCCACTCAGTCATCTTAATGGACATAAAGGTAGATCCATTATCATAGACTAGAGATACTGGTGTGTCAAACCTTGTCCATATATATTCTTCTAAAAATTTGATCTCTTCTTTGGCCCTATATTTCTTGGTTGCCACTATCTCATTCCATCTGATGTAGTAGTTTGTAGCAATTAAAACATACTTGTGATAATCATATGAATTAGGGTTGATGACCTCCATAAAATCTAATCCCCATTGAGCAAAAGGATTATCAATCATAACTTGTTTCAGTGGCATGTTAGCCTTTGGATTTTTGGTTTTGAATACTTGACATTCATGACACTCTCTCACATGCTTATGAGCATCCTTGAAGATATTAGGCCAGTAATAACTAGCTCTAAGAATCTTGTGGGCTGTAGTCCTTCCAGATGGATGTCTACTTCTTAGCTTCTCATGGAAAGTGCTTAAGATTTAGCTACTTATTTCTTGGAGACACATCTTAAGTAAATGACTTCAAATTTTTTTCTATACAATATCCCATCTTTGATCAGTAAATGGGCTACCTTGAGCCTTAAATATCTCTTTTGCTCTCTACTTAATCATGTAGGACAATAGCCATTGATTAGTAAATGAACAATGGGATCATACCAATCATTGGATTAACAGCTTTGTTGATCAGCCTACATAACACTTAGTTTGAGATTACTATGAGCAATTAACTAAATTAAACCTTGGCATCTTACCAACTTGATAGTCTTCATCTCCAGATCATATTCTTGAAGGATAGACATCTACTTACCTCTCCTTTATGATAGTTCACATTGAATCAACGTTAGCTTAGTGGTAGGGTATGGCATAATTACATGCACTTTATTTTTAAGGATATAATGTCTAAATTTATTCATTACCTTGACTAAAGCAAATACTTGTTTGTCAATTAAAGAATAGTTCAACTCATCATTTTAAAGGTTAGTACTCATTAAATCAATAAGGTGATCACACTTATCTATCTTCTAAGTTAGAACAACTATTGTATGATCAGAGGTAAAGGAACAAAGATAGAATTCTTTAGTGAAATATGGACTTATCAGTATAGGAGCTTGTCCAATTGATTCTTTGATGTCTTTAAAATCTTTCTTAGTCTCCTCATTCCATGTGATATTAACATCTTTCTTAAACATGTCATTCAATGGCTTCACGATCTCTGCAAAACTAGAAATGAACTTTCTCACAAAGTTGGTTTTACCAAAGAGAGACTTTAGTTCTTTCTTACTGTTAGGGGGTTCTATCTTTGATATTTATTTTACTCTATTCGGGTCTATAGAAATCCCCTCCTTGGTTATTACATGTCCTAATATCTTTCCCTCAGTTACACAAAAGATGTTTTTCTTGGGATTAAGGATATTCCTTACCTTCAACATCTCTCAAATACTTATTTCAAGTACATAATGTGGGCATCCCTATTTTAAGAAAAGATAGTCAAATCGTCCATGTATATAATAATTCACTTACCTATCATCCCCTAGAAGTCATGGTCCATTGATATTTTAAAGGTGGCACTTGTATTAATTAATCCAAATGGCATTCTCTTGTAAGCAAAAGTGCCCCACTTAGTATTAAACACAATTTTCAGTGTCTTACTTGTTTACTAGCACCTGATTATACCCTAAAAATCCATCAAGAAAGGACATCATAGTAGAAATAGAAATAATTTGGATAACTTTGTCAAGAGAAGTTAGGGGATAGTTATCTTTTTTAGATGATCTATTCATATTTATAAAGTCAATGTACAATCTAATTTCACCATTTTTCATCCTGACTAGTACTAAGTTAGCTACCCAAGTGGAGTATCTAATGGGAAACACTATCTTAGCATCTAGTAACTTATTGACCTATTTATATATCATTGGTTCTAAAACAGGGTTGATTGGACTTTGTTTTAAACTAAATGGATTGTAGGCTTCTTTTAGAGGTATGGTGTGGGTTATGACCTTAGGATCAAAGATCATCAAGTCCTCATAGGACCATGCTATCACATCCTTATACCTATTCAACAGATCTTTGGCTCTTTTGGTTTTGATATTTGTATAGGTTGTACCAATGTTCACCAATTGAGATTGACCTTAAGAACCTAGTTCAATTTAATTATAGTCCTTCCCATCCACTTTGGGAATCTTGAAAATCTCAACTAGTTTGTTTTGATCAAACAATATCTCTAAGGTAATCATGCCTTTAGGGATTTTATTATCATTCAGTTGGATGACCCTGTCATCAAATTTGTCTTCAATGTTATCATTATCAGAAGCATTGACCTCATCAATGATGTGAGATTCAAATACCCCTAAATTAGTCATGAAATATATGATCTATTAATCATCATTGAATACTTATAGGTGGTTAACATTGTTTGGAATTGAGTGATATAAAACTAATTTAATGGTAAGGTTTTATAACTTAGAACTTTGATTAGGCATAAGTTGGTTGTAGTTGAATCAAGTTCATCATCAACCATGTTTTCTTCCCTAGGGACTAACACAATGTTAAAATCATCAAAACACTCAATTAATTCCCATACTTTAAACTTATAATTCTTAATATATGACAATTTACATTGATATTTACTTTTGACCTCATTAACTACTAGTTTTGAATCACCAAAAACTAATAGTTCCTTGGCCTTATGTTTGATTTCAAATTATAATCCAAAAATAAGTGCTTCATAATCTACAATATTGTTAATGCATAGGAATTAAAGTTTTTAAGAGGCATTGTATTCCTTCCCAATGGGATTGATTAACACCACACCTATTCTAGAACATGATTTACATCTAGCACCATCAAAATACAAATTCTATAATCCAGGCATAGCATGAGAAGTTTTAGAGTTACATACCTTTGGGGTATCAAGAGTGTAAGCACCTAGATCTGAGTTAACCATGTTGACCCTCTCATTGTTTTCATTATACTCGATGATCATATGTTTTATCTTGGGCTCCCTCTCTATCTTGATCTGATTAGGAACCCCTTTCTAGAGTAACCACATGTGTGAGTAGTCAGTTGACATGTAACCATTTAAGGGTATTGTCCAATCTATACTCAAAAACATTCCATAAGAATTAGGGATGTCTACCACTTGGATGTCAATGAACTATTGGATCCTTAGTTTAGAAGAAATATGTATGTAAACATTCAATAATTCATCAATTACTTTGACTCTTGATTTATCTAATTGAGTTACAACTCTATTAGATTTAATTGGGGTCAAACCAAGTTTTTCACAAATACCTTTGGTCATAATATTTGTAGATGAACCAAAATATAATAATCAATTATGTAGATTCTTACCAAAGATTATGATTGTAAGCAGGAAAGGAGGAACATCTACCTTAATTTTGTGTATTATAACATTAGTATGTGCAACCTTTTGTGGTTTCCTAGGCTTCTTAGATAAAGACTCCAACAACAAATCCATTTGTTCTATAATCTAGTTCAATTCATGAAAATTAATGTAAGCTTTGATCTTTTCATGTCCTCCAGTATATTACATCCAATTCTATTGGAAGAATTATATGCATCAGTACTATTTTTGGAAGTATTACCCTTTGGAAGCTCTAGATTATTGGCTAATGTAGTATCAGGAGGAGTATCAAAGTTATTTAGTATAGTTGAGGTATTAAAAGTTTTCTTTTGTCCCCTATTCCTCAAAGGATAGGTCTTATTCATATATTGCTGAAAATCATGGATCTATTCAAGAATATCTTTAGACTCATTCTCTTCTTGAAATGGGAACTCAAATGTCTCCACCATGAGATTTAAATCAGAATATTTAGATGACCTTGATGAACTTGATGTACCTACACCATGGTATTTATTACAGAAAACTTTAAAAGTGTCTAATTCTTCTTGAAAATATTCAAAAGCATTACAGAAAACTAGACAATCTAATTCACTATGCTTTGAAGTACAATGAACTCTACAATAATTTGGTAAAGCAACATCACTAAGATTTATATCAGACACATTCTTATTATTAGATGACTCATTGTTATATATGTTTTTTTTGTTGTTTGGGAATATATTTTAAGGCTTATTAAATATTTATAAATATAATTTCTTGTTAGAGCTTTCCCCAATATTTCCAACTTGCTTTTACAACTAAAGGAAATCAGTGCTTAGCTTTTGAACCATCTTCAAGATAGAGTCATTTTCATTCTTTGGTGCCTTTGAATTATGCACTTGGGTATTACTACCAGCTATAGGCACTAGAGATATTTGGTCTTGTGGATGATATCCACTTGTAATATTATTTAAGAATCTTAGGTTTTGACCCCAGTGTGCATGGTTTAAAGGCAATTAGTTCAGAACTGGAAGCTGATTTAAGGAAAGCATATTTTGATTGGAATTGGGAATGATATTTAGAATATGCAAATTTGGATTAATATTATGAATATTGTATGCCATTTGGCCCCATGGTTTTATTTCATCATTAATGATCATAGCTTCAACATAAGCTAACGCTAATGTATTAATGATCTGAGCAGATCTTTTAAGAAACACCGAAGTCATGGGATCTAGGGAATACTTGTAAATATCTAAGGCTAAAACCTCATTAGGTCTATAAGGAGATATGGTTCTGCTAAACATTTTATAGAATCTAGCATTAAAGGCTCTTATGGACTCATTTAAAAATCTTTTAACTATGGTAAACTATTGGTAAAGGACACAAGGACTAATGATTTTGACAAACTGATCAATAAACCAATTAATTAAAATCATTCCAAATGGCTATGCATTTTTTATGAAGGTTTAAGAACCAGTCATATGCAACATCTTTGAACGTAAATGGAAACAATCTACATGTTACATCTTCAAGAATAACATTCAAAAGTCTTAAAGTAGTTTTGAAACTTTTAATGTGTTCTTCAGTAGTTACAACACCATTAAGACTAAAAATAGGCAAATACTTTTCAAGATTATGAGGAAGGTCATGTACCAGACCTAGCACATTGATTGAAGAACCACCTATCCAAGCCATACCTTGATAAGGATTGAACACAAGGGCATCCTAAACTATTGAAGTTGGTTGAGACTTTGAGAGTCTACGCTACCTTTGTCTCACCTAGCTCTCTTGTGAACTTCTAATGATAGAAGAGCAACCCTTGTCTCTGAACGTGACTTGGTTTTTATCCTTGTAAATTCCATCTTTAAATATTTGAACCTTGTTTGAAATATGATGTGTAAATCTTATCTTTACAAAGAACAATGATCAGACTTGCACATTAAGCAAAATTAACACAAATTTGTATAAATAACACCAAAGGTCATTATTATTTAAATGAATTAACTCAAACATATGTTCAAATATGTAAGTATGAATGATCTTTACATTTTTTAAGGTTAGATAAACTCAAATTTGTAAAGATCTAATCAATCTTTGAAAAAAAATTCTATTACTAACCTCAAATGCCTTGGATTTACAAGGCTTAAGCTATCTTTACCATAATTTATCATATATCTTAAAAGAATATCTATCTTTGTCTAAATAAGCACAAAGATTGGCGTGAAACCATTGAGATCAATGATCTTTACACAAATATTCTAAAAGAAACATAAATATGCAAACAATACATCAATATTTGAACAAAATTCACCAAAATTAGTAAAGATGTTGCAAATTTACAAAAATCTAACACACACCCTCCTTCTAACACCAAAAAAATGAATTCTTATTAATTCTTGAAAGTGTATCATAGAAGGTTCTTAGTTTTTAAGAAACATTACTCATTTCTAAATTTAGAGAATCCAATGCATGAGTTACAGGTTGTTATAACCCTATTATATTTAGTAGAATAGAGGCAGAACAAGTGGACTATTTCACAAATTTATATTAGTTGGTGGTTGGGAACCACCATGGCTTAATATTTGATCTTTGGTTTTGAAGATATCTTATACTATTTAAAGTGAATTATGCTCAAAACATAAGTCTAAAGATAAACTAGGATGAGTATTCACAATGAAACTAATATAAGGTGAATCTATAAAAAATGAGCAAAAGGAAGGGTAAAGTAGAGAAGAAATATGTTGTTGATCTTTAACCCAAACATCATGACAAAATTCAAGTTTATTTTGAACATGCATCTAACCAATATATGATATGAAGTAGCATAAGCTCAAATCCTATCACACATTAGGAAATCATCTAAGGAAAGTATAAAGTAGTGTAAATAAGGACCTGGTTCACTTTAAAGAATCACCCTTGTAAGAAAAAAACATTAACACATATGGAAGAAAAGTGAAGAAAATGAAGTAAGCCATATAACTTTCAACTAATCTATAATTAGCATAAATTAGTAACTTTGCACTTAAATATGTGCATCTAGATTTCACCAGGACCATTCAAATATGAGATTTAGACTAGAAAAATGAGAGAGAAGCCATGATAGCAATTCACACAAGCAAATGTGGAGAAAATTTGCATAATTCCTTGCTTATATTAATTTTCTCAAAAGTTATAGAATAGTTTTGGCTCAAAAACTCCCCCCTTTTTATAATTGACAATACCTCTTTATATAGACAATTCATGAGGTATGTCAGTTAGTCATGTCAAATGTTAAGGACAACTATCCTTCTAGAATCTACAATCATTATAAAACTCCTTGGACACTTTAAAATGACTAACTGATAGGCAATGTGCTTTACAAGTTGCACATCCCTTTACAAAATAATATTCTCTTTTGAAATAGTATACATGCTTAGTTACAAAAATGAGTATTCCTAATTCAACTAACTTGACTTTGATACCCTTGTGCTATAATATTTTCCTTCTCTTGAAATATCTTCATCTTATAATATTAATCACCAATAAATTGGAGGTCGATAATAGGTATCATAAAGAGCTCCCTTTTTTGTTCCTCTAGGTCCTCGAGATCCTTTTCAACTCTTTCTAATTGTTGTTTAATGCTCTTAGAATCTCCTATCTTTTCTTCAAATGATAAGATCAAACCCATGATCCTCTTATTATCCACCCATGTCTTCCCTTAGCCTTGATTACTCACTTTCTATATGAATTGAGTAGTTTTATGTTTGAACTCCTCATCAGTGATAAGTCCTAATGGGCTCAGTGTGGTGGGACCTTTAATCAGGATATATAATATGTATAACATCTTATCTTCTTGATGTTTGAGATCCTTAGAAATGTCCTCTATTTTCTTAGACTAGTTATTCAAGGCTTTAATCTTATCCACTAATATAACCATATCCATATTCAGGTGAGCTAGGCTGATCATTCTGAACTCAGGGACTTGATTCTTGGTTAAGGCTTTGATCAAATCCTTCACTTGATAACTTGAACTCTACCATTGGCCAACTTGGCCTATAGCGATGGTACTTTGTTTATTCATTTTATCTTGATTAGCCCTAGCTTATTTTAAGGAACTAAACAAATCATTCATAGTGTCCTCAAATTGTTTGAACATATTCTTTGGGATTGACAAAATAGCTTGTCCTTCCAAATTATTCTATTGTTGTTACATGTCTTTGAGGGTAGCTTACAATTATTATGCTTGTGCTTGGGCTAATTCAATCACATTATCTTCAAATATCTAGTTTTCCTTGGGCCTCTATCCTCCCATTGGAGTCAAACCAGTGAATGGCTCCACTTTTTGATAGGTGATCTCTTCACCTCCTATCATGCCTTTATTTTCTATGACCCTTTATAAATTCATAGTTTTTGGGTCCAACTTGACACCAATAGAGGATTATGTTACCTTTGGAGTTGGGTTCTCCCTTTGTGCTCCATTTGATTCTCCTAGAACAATCATCCTTATCCCATCTTCATTTTGTAGATCTAGGATCCATGGCTTGACCTCCTCATGTACTCAGATATTGACGGCCTGTGTCATTTCCCAAAGGTGTTGTGTAGTAGGTAATTTTTGAAATTTACCATAGATGAACCATTCTAGAATGAGTGGACCATGAATAAATTTTTCTTCACTAACTAGGTTGACTTCACTCAAAGGATGATTAGAAGTCACCTTGGGCTTCTTAGTCTTTACTAGAACCATGGCCATCTCAGCTTTTCTTTTAGGAGGATCTATAGGAACTAGATCCAACACTTGATTCCCTTTTTCTTCCTTTATTTCATCCATCTCTTCATCATCTAATTCATAGGCCAATGATAGAATTTTTAAAGCATATTCAATTTTCTTACCAGGGTCTAATGCTACCATATGAACCTCCTCCACTGGTGATCCTTGTTCCTCTGCTTGAGATGAAAAAGATGCAATCTCATCAGGCCTTCTCTCTTCTGGCCTATGTTTAACTTGTGTCTCTATTTAGGCACTGACTTATTGAGTTTATATAGGTATAAAAGTTGCACCACTTAGAAAATGGTATTTCCTTGGCCCTAATTACCATCTTTCATCTCCTCCTTTTTACTCCCTCTACATCCTAGATTTTGGATTGATGTTGTGCTTTTTCAATCTAATGGTGAGCTCAAATAATGAAGAGGCTTTTATGTATATGGTTTCAAAAGGACCAGGATGGTGATTATAAGGTACATTTATTCCTTTGGCTTTCAAATGTTTTTTAACCCTTCCATGGGGATCCCACTACCTTAGCTCATCAATTTGAAGATTGAAGGAGGTCATGTTTTTTAAATTAGCTTCAATGTTGTGCCAGAATGCAAACATAATTGTAGAAATGGTTATGGGGAGGGTGTGGAATAGTCCCTTCCTTTTGGTCTTTCAAAGAGCATTTATTCAATTACATATTTGATAATCCACTTATTGATCTACTAGCTTTATTGATAAATGGATAGGTAGCCTGATTGGGGTGCATTGAGTCCCTTCAATCCTGATGATTATACAATCAGGATATAACCATATGTCCCTCATGGCTTCAATATTATTATTTATTAGTGGGTTAATCCTCATCATTGGGATCCTTATGATGGACTCATTAAATTTAGGATAGACATAATCACATATGAATTGGATGTGATCCCTATACTTAAAGATATGTAACTTGGAGTAATACTATGAGATAGTTTATGTCTTATCAGGTGACCATTCCCTAAGGTTGGGAATTTTTGGTGTATAAATAAGGACATACAAAAGGCATGACATCATGTGAAATTCAGTCTTACTCTTCTTCTTGATTTCAAAAAATTACCTACTCAAATAGGTGTTGATTATTTCACCAAGAGGAGGGTTGACTTGTCTCTCAACCATGAAATGGAATAAGGGGACCCAAATTTTATCTACATATGTAGTGGTTGAGTTCCCACACAAATTTTTCATTATTTCCATGATCATCATTATTCCATGTCTAAATTGACCAATGGAGATGTTGTTATTGAAGTTTGAAAACATTTAATTCACAGAATATAGCCACAGGATAAGGGTGCTCTTTAAATCATTTTATTTGGCCCTATTAATGAATGTGGTTAGGTCTGCTTGGGGTTTAGGCAATTTATAATATTTCTCAAAAGCTATGGGAGAAATGTAAGAAATCTCCCTAAAAATACATTCATGAACAATCATGCCCTTATCTATTTTTTCATATTTAAAAAATGGAGTAAGGATATCTATGCAATGTGGTACCTCAGGTTTAGTAATTTCATAGTGTAGGCATGTCATCTAGACGGTGAATACATAATAACACCTTCATTTTTTAGACATGTTCTTCTCCTCCTTTCTTGTGATGGGTTATTGTTTCTCAATGATCCAAAACAAGCTCGACCAATTGTTGTCCCCTATATTTAGAGTAGTGGCATTGAACTCTATATCTTTGAAAAACTCTTCCTTATACATCTGAGGTCAAATAAATTTCCACATCCTCTTTGTAAACACTTTTTTAGGATTCCATGGCTATGAATTTCTCTAAATTGCCTGCTAGTACATTGCACTTTGACTCTAGATAGAATTGTTCTTGCACAAGTGATAATTCAACTTTCCTTCACTTGGCCACAATGAGAATAGGTTAAAATTAGGGTTCTTGTACTTGTTGGGTTTTTTATGAAGGTATTTTCAATGCTTTAATGGTGGTAGCTAGTTCAAATGGTGAGCTTCATGCCTTAGATTTTATTTGGATCACATATTTATACCTTTGCCTTTCATGTGTCAACAAAATCTTTAAATCTATCATGTCTTGCTTATGTGGCATCTCCATGGCATGTAGCTTATTAATTTCCTTTTGAAATATGACTATTAATTTTTGATAATTCTTTTCATTTCACATTTTTGGATTTTTCTGTATGGATCAATGTGGGCCATTGATCTTGATCTAAGGGATCAAATTCCATTATCCACTTTGTTATATTTCTTATGGTCATGACACTTGTCACTATCATGTTGGTTCTATTTTTGTTGAAATGTCAACATTGATCTCACACTATCAGATCATCCTCACCTGGATGAATTCTCTCTATCAATATTGATTGATTGGATCATGTTCTTTACTCTATGAGCCATTTATTGGAATGTGTATAGGAGTCATGTATCATTGATCTTTAGAAGATGCTCGATCTTTAATCCATGGTACATAGTTATGCTATGTGTCATCACTATGGTGGCTTTTGAATTTTCAACCTTCATTATGCACCATTAGATTTTGACCACCTGAGCAAATTTTTACCATCATATCTCAATCCAAGGGGTTTAACACCATTATTTTCTCACTATTCTTTTGTTGAAAGTGAGACACTTATAACCTTATCACTTGTCTTAGGGCCTATTGAAGTTTTAACTTGGCATACACCATCAATCAAAAGGTGTATGCTTGGATACATACCATCAATCTTCAAGAGATGTTTGAACTTTAAATTGGGTCTAGAGCTTGAATTTTAAACTTTAATCTCATGATGTTAGATATCCATCACCCCAATAGATGTGCATAGTCAATCATGGCTCTTGACTTGTTGTCTTTATATGCATCATTAGATCTTGATCGCCTAAGCAAATGCACAAAGGCTTCAATCATCCACCCACTCTTGTGACTCACACTCATTCCAAATAGAGTTCATGCATGTAGAATATAAACATGCCAAGTGTCTCATATGAACATTTCAAGATCTTGCATTTGATCTATGAAATGAGTAGAGGTCACTTGAACCCATTAGAGTTATACAATATTCATACTTTACCAAGTGTTTTTCCTCTATTAACTAGAAATGTCTATGAACAATAAAATTTGGTTGAGCACCATGACACATGTTCTCATTACACCATTTAACCATAGTTTTTACATTTGTCAAATGAACACCCTCTTCAAATTTTAACTCATCCCTTGTAATAGCTCTTTTTACACATGCCCAACATTGTCATGTTCCCATTTTCCATGGCCAGCCTTGGTGAAACTACAAATGTGCTATACACCAATGATAATGTACATCATGCTCAACCAATAAAATATCCATGATTTTTTGAATTGCGATGTGTAATTGTCTGACTAAATGTAATGTTGATTGAAAGTAATGTTCCTCTAACTCAATTGTTCATAGAAGTTCTAAAAGCAACCTTGAGCATACTTTGAATAATGTGGTATGTCATGATTGATATATAAATGGTACTACCTTAATATTTTTATTGTTTCTCTTTACTATCAATTTCATGCATTAATGTTATATGCATGGATATGGAAACTTGTGATGAGTTGTAATATTGTGATTGAACATCCATGTGGAGTTTGAATGTATAATTCAAAGCAAAATCAACAATTAAAATAATGGAATCAAGTGGTAATATATCATTTCATATATTTAAATGTTCATCCAACCATAAATCCCTATGTGTTTACCTTGCATACTAATAAACAATCTTCTCCCTAAATTTGAACAAAAATTTGTAAACTGGTATCTTTTTTGTAACAAAATCAAAACTTTTAAATTATTTGTCATCTTCTACTTGATAAGTCACTAATTTATATTTTCTTGAACCAACTAATTCCTATCTAATTGCACTTGTAATCTCCTCATGGATACATTTTTTTAAATTTGGCAATTTACCAAAAATGCTGCAATTTCTATTTAAACATGACTTGTTGTAAAATAATTGCCCATATGGTCTTTTTAGAAGATAGTTGGAATAAATTTCCTAGATAATTTTAGTGGCAATTAAATGCCAAACTCCTAAAAAATGTGTTGATGCTTAAAAGTGTATCACAGGTGGTTCTTAGTGTTTAAGAAACACTACTCATTCATAAATTCAAAGAATCCAATGCATGAGTTTCAAGTTGTGATAATCATGTTATCTTTGGTGGAATAGAGGTAGAACAAGTGGACTATTTCACAAATTTATATTAGTTTGTGGTTGGGAGCCACCATGGATTAATATTTAATCTTTAATTTTGAAGATAGTCCATGCTATTTAAAGTGAATTATGCTCAAAACCTAAGTCTAAAGCTAAACTAAAATGAGTATTCACAATGAAACTAATATAAGGTGAATTGATTAAAAAAAAAGGACCAAAAGGAAGGGTAAGGCAGAGAAGAATATGTTGTTGATCTTTAACCCAAACATTATAACAAAGTTCAAGTTTCATCTGAATATGTATTTAACCAATATATGACATGAAGTAGCATAAGCTCAAATCCTATCACACATTAGGAAAACATTTAAGGATAGTATGAAGTAGTGTAAATAAAAACCAGGTTCACTTTAAAGATTCACCCCTACAAGAAAATTGAAGAAAACAAAGTAAACCTTAGAACTTTTAACTAATCTAACATTAGCACAAATTAGCAACTCTAGACTTAAAGATGTGCATAAAAAATTCACCAAGACCATTCAAATATGATATTTACACTAGACAAATGAGAGAGAATCCATGATATCAATTCACACAAGAAAATGTGGACAAAGTTTTCAGAACTCCTTGCTTATATTAATTTGCTCAAAATTTACATAATAGTTTTGGCTCAAAAACTTCCCCCTTTTTAAAATTAGCATTACCTCTTTATATATAAAATTCATGAGGTATATCAATTAGTTATTTAAAATGTTAAGGACATTTGCCTTTCTACAATCATTCTAAAAATCCTTGGACACTTTAAAATGACTGGCTGATAGGCAATGTGATTTATAAGTTATACATGTCTTTACAAAAGAATATTCTCTTTTGAAATATTATACATGATTAGTTACAAAAATGAATATTATTAATTCAATTAACTTGACTTTGAGACCCTTGTGCTAAATTCTTTTTCTTCTATTATAAGATCTTCATCTTATAAACATTGTTCACCAATATGTTGGAGTTCAATAATAGGTCTCATAAAGAGCTCCCTTTTTTTGCTCCTCTAGGTCCCTGAGATCCTTTTCAAATCTTTATAATTCTTATTTGATGCTCTTGGCATCTCCTATCTTTTCTTTAGATGATAAGATCAAACCCATAATCCTCTTATTATCCACCCCTATCTTCCCTTGGCCTTGATTTCTCACTCTTGCATGAATTGAGTAGTTCTATATTTGAGCTCCTCATCAATGATAAGTCCTAATGGGATGAGTGTGGTGGGAACTTTGATTAGGATATACACTATGTATAACATCTTATCTTCTTATTGTTTGAGATCTTTAAAAATGTCCTCCATTTGCTTGGACTAGTTTCTCAGGGCTTTAATCTTATCCACTAATATATCCATATCCATATTTAGGTGGGCTAGGCTAACCATTCTAAACTCAAGGACTTGATTCTTGGTCAAGGCTTTGATCAAATCCTCTACTTGATAACTTAAACTCTACCATTGGCCAACATGCCCTGTAGCCATGGTGCTTTATTTATTCATTGTATCTTGCTTGGCCCTAGATAATTTTAAGGAACTGAACAAATCATTCATAGTGTCCTCAAATTGTTTGACCCTATTCTATGGGATTGACAAGATAACTTATCCTTCCAAATTCTTTTATTGTTGTTGCATGCCTTTGAGGGTAACTTACAATTGTTTTGCTTGTGATTGGGCTAACTCAAGCACATTCTCTTCAAATATTTACTTTTCCTTGAGCCTCTATCCTCCCATTGGAGTCAAATTGATGAAAGGCTCCACTTTATGATAGGTGATCTCTTCACCTCCTATCATGACTTTATTTTCTATGACCCTTTACAAACTAGTAGTTCTTAGGTCAAACTTGACACCAACTAAGGATTGTGTTACCTTTGGAGATGGATTCTCTGTTTGTGCTCCACTTGATTCACTTGAAGCATCTATCCTTCTCTCATCTTCCTTTTATAGATCTAGGATCCATGGCTTTACCTCTTTATGCATTTGGATATTGATGGCTTGCATCATTTCCCAAGGGTGTTGTTTAGTAGGTACATTCTACAATTTACCATAGATGAACCATTCTAGAATGATTGGACCATGAATCAAATTTTCTTCACTAGAGATGTTGACTTCACTAAAAGGATGAATAAAAGTCACCTTCAGTTTCTTAGTCTTTATTAGAACTATGGCCATCTCATATTTTCTTTTGGGGGGATCCATAGGAACTACATCCAACACTTGCTTCCCTTTTTATTCCTTTATTTATTCCATCTCTTCATCATCTTATTCATAGGCCAGTGATAGAATTTTTAAAGCATCTTTAATTTTCTCGCCAGGGTCTAATGCTACCATATGAACCTCATTGAATGGTGATCTTTGTTGCTCTACCTGAGTTGAAGAAGATGCAATCTCATCAGGCCTTCTCTCTTATAGCCTATGTTTAACTTATGTCTCTATTTGGGCACTAACTAATTGAGCTAGTGGAGGTCTAGAAGGTGCACCACTCAGTAAATGGTACTACTTTGGCCCTAGTTTCCATCTATCATCTCCTCCCTTTTGCTCCCTTTGCATCATATATATGAGATTCATGTTGTGCTTTTTCAATATAATGTTGAGCTCATAGAATGAAGAGGATTTTGTGTAATGGGATAAAAAGGACCAATCTAGTCATCATAAGTTACATTTATTCCTTTGGATTTCAAATGCTCCTTAACCCTTTCATGGGGATCCCACTGCCTTAGCTCATCAATTTGAAGATTGAAGGAGGTCATGTGTTTTAAAATAGCTTCAATGTTATCCCATAATTCAAACACATTTATACAAATGGTTATGGGGAGGGTATAGATCAGTCCCTTCATTTTGGTCTTGCAAAGACCATCTATTCCATTGCATATTTTATATGTCACTTCTTGCTCTTCTAGCTTGATTGGTACATAGATAGGTAGCATGAGTGGGGTGTATTAGGTCCCTTCAATCCTAATGATTATACAATAAAGAGATAACCATATGTCCCCCATGGCATCAATAGTCTTCTTTATTAGTGGGTTAATCCTCTTCATTGTGTTCCCTATGATGGCCTCATTAAGGGTAAGATAGACATAATCACATATGAATTGGATGTGATCCCTATACTTAAAGATATGTAACTTGGAGTAATATTGTGAGCTAATTTGTGTCTAATCAGGTGGAAATTCTGTAAGGTTGGGAATTTTTGTTGTATCAA
Source organism: Torreya grandis (assembly GCA_037957365.1). Lineage (NCBI taxonomy): Eukaryota > Viridiplantae > Streptophyta > Pinopsida > Cupressales > Taxaceae > Torreya > Torreya grandis. The sequence continues at coordinate 1,663,030 of JARHVA010004153.1, forward strand.
GAAGGGCATCCAAGAGGTATGGCATCATTGGGAACTGAGTCTTACTCTTATTCTTGATTGTAGAAAACTATCTACACAAATAGGTGTTGATTATTTCACCAAGAGGAGGGGTGACTTGTCTCTCAACCATGAAATAGACTAACGGGACCCAAATCTTATCTACATATGTAGTGGTTGAGTTCCCACACAATCTATTCATCATTATCATGATCATCCTTATTTTAGGTTTGAATTGACCAATGTGGATGTTATTATTGAAGTTTTAAAAAAAATTGATTCCCATAATATAGCCATAGGGCAAATGTGCTCTTTAAATCATTTTATTTGGCCCAGTTGATGATTGTCATTAGGTCTACTTGTGGTTTAGGTAATTTATAATAGTTTTCAAAAGCTATGGAAGAAATTTAAGTAATCTTCCTAAAACTACATTCATGAACAATCATGCCCTTATCTATTTTTCCATCTTTAAAAATTGGAGTAAGGATATTTATGTAATTTAGTACCTCATATTTTATAGTTTCATAGTGTAGGCCAATCATCTAGATGGTGATTACATCATAGTACCTTGTTTTTGCAGACATGTTCTTCTCCTCCTCTCTTGTGATGGGTTATTGGTTCTCAATGGTCCAAAACAAGCTCGACCAATTATTCTCCCTTGTATTTAGAGAAGTGACATTGAACTCTATGTCTTTGAAAACTCTTCCTTCTACATCTAAGGTCAAATAAACTTCCACATCCTATATGGAAACACTTTTCTAAGATACCATGGCTGTGAATTTCTCTAAATTACTTGCTATTAGATTACACTTTGACTCTGGATTGAATTGTTCTTGCATAGGTGATAATTCAACTTTCCTTGGCTTGGTCACAATGAGCATAGGGTTAAATTAGGGTTATCATAATTGTTATGGTTTTTATGAGGGCACTCTTAGTGTTTTAATGGTCACAACTAGTTTAAATGATGAGCTTCATACCTTAGATTTTATTTGGATCACGTATTTATACCTTTGCCTTTTTTGGGTCCATAAAATCTTTAAAGCTAGTTTGTCTTACTTGTGTGGCATCATCATGGCTTTTTTTTAGCATGTAGCTTATTAATTTCCTTTTGAACTATGACCATTGGCTTTTGAAAATTCTTTTTGTTTTGTACCATTGGATTTTTTTGCATTGATCAATACAGGCCATTAATCTCGATCTAAGGGATTGAATGCCATTAGCCACTTTATCATATTCTTCACAATCATGACACTTGTCACTACTATGTTGGTTATATGTTTTTTAAAATGTCAACATTGATCTCATACCATTGGATCATCCTCACCCAAATGAATGTGCTCCATCGATCTTGATCAATTATAGATCATGTTCTTTGCTCTGTGATCCATTAATCGTAATGTATATGTGAGCCATGTACCATCAATCTTCTGAAGATGTTTAGGATATAATCCATGTCATGAAATTTTTCCATGTGTCATCTATATGGTGGCTCTTGACTTTTCAATCTTCATTATGAACTGTTAGATCTTGATTGCCTGAGTAAATACGCACCATCAGATGTCAATCTAAGGGGTGGAACACCATTGGTTGATCACTATTCTTTTACTAAAAGTGTGACACTTATCACCTTCTCACTTATCTTAGGGCTCATTCAATTTTTACCTTGGCACGTACCATCGATCAGAATGTGTACGCTTGGGCACATACCATCAATATTTAGAAGATGCTCAAACTTTAACTTGGGGTTGGGGATTGAATTTTCAACTTTAATCTCATACCGTTAAATCTCCATCATCCAAGAAAATACACATCATTGATCAAGGCTCTTGACTTATTGTCTTTATATGCATCATTAGATATTGACCAGCTAAGGAAAAGCACACTTTTAGATCTTGAGGTCAATAAAAATTATTAAGTTAGGCTCAGGAAATACAGGGAACTTAGGTTAAATATTTTAGACTAAGGTTTTAATCATGTTGATAAACATGATAAAACATTAGGATAAAATTTTTAGGTTAAGTTATAAAAATAATAAAAGGGGACCTCACGAATGATAAAAGACATGGCATAAAGTTTTAGCATAGGGTTTTTATTGTATTAATAAATACAATTAGAAATTTAGGATAAGGCTTTTAGGCTAACCTTGGAACAGAAAAATAGTGACCCTACATTAGTTAGACCATGTGAAAATAAAAGGCTAAGGGGCCTTGGGACATAAAGGACCAATCATAAATATTTTTAGACTAAGGTTTGGTTGTGTTGATAAACATGACTAAACCTTAGGATAAAAATTAGGCTATGTCCATGACATAATTAATTGTTCCCATGCAAACTGCTTCCATGTAAATTTAAATTTGATTTAAAAGGACTTCATCTAGGGAAATTTGAATGAGGGTTTTAACATGGTTTAAATGTAGATTCAATTAGTTTTGATAGACCAAAATCTAATAAAATATCAATTTAACATTGAAGCACAAAACCCTAAGGTTGTTCATTCTAAATGAGATTTTATTGATCTCACAATACAAAAACATAGGAAACAACCATTAACAACATTATAAGGGGTGAAATAATGATTAATTTGAAATATGTCAATTAGTCCAAATGAGAATAGGTGTTGATGATCTTCAAATAAAAACAATGTGCAAACATGTGATTGGTACTCTGATCAAGTGAATTTTCAATTCTTAACACAAATTTGCCAAATTCAAAACAAGGGTCCCCATTTTTTAGAAATGGGGGTATGTTGACCCCAACAAAATTTTAGTATGAAATATACAATAAATATGATGAAAAACATCATAGTGCATTGAAAATAAAACATGATGCCTAAAATAACAAGTGGTGTGTGTGTGATTTAATTTAACGTAAAAAAGTTTTTCCATATCAAAATATCTTCGACAAATAGAAATTTGTGGATGTTTTTCCAAAAATTTAGAGTATAATTATGTTTGATTCATATATAATAAATATTTTATATTTGGTTCATGGTTATGATAACCAACTCTTCTTTTCACAACATCACTTGCATTAGGTGCAACTCATGTATTGTCTTTTCAAAATTGAGCAAGTAACTCTTTGAGAGTACTGGCTATAGTCTTGTCCTTTCATGGAAGTCTACCAGAGAATGCCTAGATATCATTGGCATTAGGTTCATTAAGTATTTTAGATATTTCAATTTCTTTCATTATTATTTTTCTATTTATATTAAGTGTTTGGCTTATTTTTGAAACCATTCATTTTTCCCTATTTTATCACTTACTGCACAAGTTGTAAGTATACGTCGGGTAGCATTACAATCTTTGGTGCATGATTTTATTCCTATAGTATGATATGCATCATGTATATTTTTAATAATTTCATCATTTTCATCATCCATGTTATACTTTCTTAGTCCTAATGTGTATATTATAGGTCTCATCTTAATCAATTTTATTAATGAAACAAATAATTGACATCTTTGACTATCATACTCCAAATTATAAAAGAAAGTTTCCCAAATTTGTTGACCCAGTCTTCTTGAATGGTGATTAAAATTTTTATTATGCATTGGTTTTAAAATATTTTCATCGACTTCAATTAAGTACTTGTATTTTCTATGCACAATTCTTAGAGGTGGTGGTAATGGTGGAATTTGTTGAGAGGTTGTTTCAAAACCATTATTACTTCCATTATTTAGAGGTGGGATGACATTTTATTCATTGTTAATTTCTTAATTATATGTTTTCATGAAATTTTATTGATGGTTAATTTCAGCATTATTTTTTTTCATCAAATTTTCTTCATTCATGGGGGGTGAAACATCATACATAGACTCATCATCAACAAAATCAAAAACTTGGAACTTTGAATGTGAACTTCCAATATTAACTAATTCATTATTTTCAATTTCATTATTATTCATTTCATTGTGGTTAATTTCATTATTATTCATTTCATTATGGTCAATTTAAACATTATTCATTTCATTATGGTCAATTTCATCATTTTTTAATTCATTATCGTCAATTAGCTCATTATCAATGGCATTTGGTTCAACAAGATTAGGGTTTGTACCTCATCTACCATGAAGTTTTCACATTTGTAGCTTGTGTTTATCTCTCAAATCTTCTAATTCCTTTGGTGCTTTATTCATCAAAAATCTCCTCTTCTTCTTCTTCGAACATGATCCGACACCCATCATAAGGGACAATTGATAACTTTTCAAAGGTGGGGTCAAGTACATAGGTACATAGATCTCATAGAAGTATGTAGAGAATGTTTATGGGGATAGAAGTATCGATTTAGGTTAAAAATAGTCTTTGATAAGTGAGATTAATCTAAAATAATAATAACATGATCATGTTATTACATAATTCAATCACGTTATGTGTTGTATAAGGTTTTGACCCATCTAGCCCATTAAGAAGCTTATATCAGCAATAATGTGATCACATTATGTAATAATGCAATCGCTTATATCAATATAAGCTTTAGGGTTGGTAATTAGCCATGAGAACTAAGTGCTATGTATATTAATAATAACATGATCACATTATTAAATAACATGATCATGTTATACTTAATATAGATAATGGATTAAGGATTAGGGATTAAGCCATTATTGCATAGGGTTTATGGATTAGGGATTAGAGATTAGGGATTACAATTTGTGTTTTAGGGATTAAGGATTACAATTTATGTTTTAGGGTTTAAGGATTAGGGATTAGGTCATGTGGGGTTTGGGTTTAAGGTTGTATATAAGGTTTGATAGCTATATGCCATGTGTGAAACTAATGTTTACTACAAAGAATGTTGATTGGTAAATAGGGAAAGTTTTTGGTATATAATCTAGGGTATAGTGTTTAGGGCTTAGATTTAGGGTGCACAAGGTCAATTAAAAAGGTAATTCTTAGTCTAAATGATGTTAATTTGGGATAAAATGATTGGTTTAAGGTTTAAAGAGTTTATATTTATGGTTTAGAGTTTAGGGATTAGAAACTTTAAGCATTAGGGATTAAGATACATGTTTTTGAGTATATAAGGTACAATAATGATGGAGATTAAGGAAAATTAGCGCTGATCAACCCCCAAATCACATTTTATAATTATGTAATTAGGTTGAAGGGGCTTGAAATATCCCTAATTTACTTCAGATGCACAACTAGATTAGTAATCCAAAGGCTTTAGCCATAGGTTTAAAAAGTGAATTTTATGACATCTCATGATAAAATTATTTATATCATTAGGCATGTATTTTTACGGCATGTAGTGGGCATTAGGGCATAGGGCTTATAATTTATGTTTTGGGGATTAGGGATTAGGGCATAGGGTTTAGATTTAAGGACCTGTATATTAATTTTTTTGATCACTCTATGCCATGTGAACCTAATTCTTACTACAAAAGATGTTAATTGGGAATAAATCAATTAGTAAATAGGGAAAGCTTATGGTTTACAATTTAGGGTATAGTGTTTAGGGTTTACAGCTTCTAGGTTTATATATATATATATATATATATATATATATATATATATATATATATGTGTGTATGTATGTATACATGGTTTAGGGTGCATAGGGTCAATCACAAAGATAATTAAGGATAATTTGAATCGGTTGGACCAATTTGTGACTATAAAATATGTTTTTGGGTTGTTTTTATACCCTAGATGTCATCATGTAGATTGAGTGAATTAGTTAAATGGGCAATCAATCATGTGATTTAGGCTAAATTGAGCCATGTGAACTTAATCCTTAGTCTAGAAATGATGTTAATTTGGGACAAAATGATTGGTTCAAGGTTTAAAGAGTTTATATTTGTGGTTTAGAGTTTATGGATTAGGAACTTTAAGGATTAGGGCTTAGGGTATAGGTTTTAGGGTATATTTATACAATTAAGTAGGCAATTTGGGTAAATTTAGGAACCTTGAACCCTATATCTATGAGTAAAAAATGTGAATTTGGGATCAATTATGCCCCACATCATCACAGATTGAGCCTATGAAGTGAGTTGTTGTAATGAGTGATGTAATTTTAACCAAGTTCATCCCTGTGAACCTATAAGGAATTAGGTTCACATATTGAGCCAATTAAGTCAATTGTGGTTTAATGAGTGATGCAATTTTGACCAAGTTCATCCCTATGAACCTAATTCTTACTATATATATATATATATATATATATATATATATATATATATATATATAAAGGATGTTAATTGGGGCTAAATTTACTGGTTTAGGGTTTATTGTCTATAATTTAAAGGTTTTTGGGTTTAGAGCTTATGGCTTAAGATTTAATGTAAATGGTATAGGGTTTAGGGTTAAATTTAAATGGTATAGGGTAACTTAGGGTTTAATATATTGGATATAAGGTCAAATTACTAAGGTAATTGAAGAACATTAGAGCTACTTGTGACACCTATTTATGACTTGATTACCTTCATATTTGTATTTATGATAAAAGTAGGGTCAATTATGCCATGTACATGTTGCATACATGTTATAAAATTGATTGAGCCATAAATTTGGTTTAGGGGCTCAATTTTACCCAAATCATGTAGGGAATTGCACAAATTGACTAATTAGATCAATTCATGATAGAAGATCGATCTTTTAATTATTCCCCAAATCATATCTTGTTATTGAAGGGGTTCAAATTAGCCTCAAATGCCTCCTTGATTAAAAGAATAAACTAGCTCCTATTCTTTGGTTAATTAGGTTAAAGTGGCTCAAAATATCCCTAATTTACTTTAGATGCATAGCTAGATTGGTACTATAAAGGCTTTCTATAGGTTTAAAAAGTGCATTTATGACAGCTTGTGATAAAATTAGTTATATCGTAAGGCATGTATGTTTGTGGCATGTAGTGGGCACTTTGGTATAGGTATTACAATTTATGTTTTAGGGATTAGGGTTTAGGTTTAGCGACCTCTTTATTAATGTATAATCACTAGATATGCCATGTGTTCAAACATGATTCTTACTACAAAGGATGTTAATTGGGACTAAATTAAAGTTGGTAAATAGGGAAAGTTTATGGTTTACAATTTAGGGTATAATGTTTAGGGTTTATGGTTTAAGACTTCTAGGTTTTAATATATATTCATGGTTTAGGGTACACAATGTCAATCACAAAGATAATTGATGATAATTTGAATCACTTGGACCCATTTGTGACTATAAAATGTGTTTTTGGGTTATCATTATACCATGCATGTCATAATGCAGATTGAGTGAATTAGTCAAATACGGTAATTAATCATGTGATTTAGGCCAAACTAAGCCTTGTGAACTTAACACTTAGTCTACATGATGTTAATTTTGGATAAAATTATTGGTTAAAGGTTTAAATAGTTTATATTTATGGTTTAGAGTTTAGGGATTAAGAACTTTATGTATTAAGGCTTAGGGTATAGGTTTTAGGTTATATAAGGTATAATCATGATGGTGATTGAGGTAAATTTGAGCTCCTTGAACAAAGATTTGTGAGTAAATAATGTGAATTAGGGATCAATTATCCCCCAAATCATTACAAATTGAGCTTATGAAGTCAATTGTGATAATTATTGATGTAGTTTTAACCAAGTTTATCCCTGTGAACCTAATTCTTACTATATATAAAGGATGTTAATTTGGGCTAAATTGATCCTAGGGGCCTACTAAGCCTCAACATAAGGAATTTCATCCATATTATATCAATTGGGGATCCAAGTGCTCCCCATATTAAAAAAATAAGTATTTTTTCAATTTGATATGTAATTCAGTCCGAAGGAGTTATGTGTGAGGAATTACATTCATATATAATGGAAATTGGGGTGTACTTGGCTCTGATTGCATACCATATTAAACCAATTGAGTATTTCATTCTAGATGATATATAATTGGGGCCAATCGAGGCTTGCCCAAGGAATTGTGTCAACATAATTTTAATTAGGGCCCTAATTTCTTACCTTATTCAAATAATTGAGTGTTTTGATTGAATTTGATATGAAATCAAGACCAATTGAACCCTCTATAAGGAATTAAATCCATATTTAATAAAAATTGGGATTTTGATTGTGCATCAAATTCAATTGGAAGAATATTTGGTCCAATATGATATGAAATTTAATCTAAACAAGCCTTGTGTAATAAATTCATCCTTCTACTATCAACAGGAGGCTCTGTTGGTCCCAAATACATAACATATTGAATCAACCAAGTATTTAGTTTAGTTTAATATGAAATTATGGCCAACTAAGGCTCATACAAGTAACTGAGTACATCTAATGTATATTACAACTTCATTGGCCCCGATTGTAAACGATATCTAGTTAATCATGTATTTGGTTTTATCTTATTCATAATTGGGGAAAACTGAGCCCCATAAAAGTAATTTTCTCTTTATAATGTTTCAGTTGGGTTCCATTATCCCTGATTTCACACCATATTGAACCAATTAAGTATTTATATTTAATATGATATGCAATTGGGGCCAGTCAATCCCCAAGCAAGGAATTACATCCATCTATTGTCATTTGGGGCTCTAATTACACCATGTTAAATCAATTGATATTTTTAAAAATAATATACATAATTAAGGATAACTAAATCCTATTTAATTAATTGTTTCCACCTAGAATATCAATTGAGGCATTTTTCACCCCAAGCAACAAATTGTGTCCATCAAATGTCCATTATGAATATTTTTCCCTAATTCCACATCATATTTAACCAATCAAGTATTTTCTTCAATATAATTTATACTTAAGATTAATTAGTCCCCATGTAAGTAATTCCTTCAATATAATGTCAATTAGGGCATTGATATCACACCATATTAAACTAACTAAATATTTAATTTAATCTAATACACAATCAAGGTTAAATGAACCATGAGAAAGTAATTATGTCCATATGATGTCAATTAAATCTCTAATTGTACACCATATTATAAAAAACCAAGTATTTAGTTTGGTTTGATACATAATTAGGGCCAACCAAGTTCTATACAAGGAAATATGTCCATCTAAAGTTAAATTATGATCTATTGGCCTGATTGCACACCATATTGGGATCAAAGGAATAATAAATTGATTCATAGGTTAATACATATCCAATTATCATTCAATGCTATCAGTTCTTAATAAGAACATTGGTCCTAAACAACAATCTTAATCAACCAATATTTGATCTTAAGACTACTTGGACTAATGGCTCCTATTTGTGTTTTAGGGTGTTGAGAATATGTAATGTGACCATGCTATTAATGTGATCATGTTATTAAATAACATGATCACGTTAATAATGTAGTTAATAACATGATCACATTATTAACATGATTGTGTTATTAACATGATCATGGTATTTGAATTTGAATTCAATTCTCACACCTTTTGACTCGAGGATGGATTGGATTCCTGAGCCAAAGGCTTGGACTGTCAATGTATAGCTGAGTTTTGAAAAGTATGAAAATAGATAATAAATCTCAACTTTGATTGCCAAATACAATAAGAATTTCTATGAAAATTCAAAAACTTGATACCATCATGATGATCATGCTCTCCTCTTTCCAAAAATATGATTTTTATAATTTTTGGACTACTCTAAAGTTTTAAACTATGTTGATTTCTAACTATGCCTTTTTTAGGCCACTACATGCGACAAACATACATGCCTATACATATTAGTGTAATTTTTATTTAATTGATCCATGTGAAAACCAAATTATATGGTGACCAAGTAGGCCTAATTATACACACATTAAAAAAAATGATTTTTTCATTTTTTTTAGGTAGGCATGTTGCACATATGGCTATCCATTTCTTTGTCAGTTTTTAGGATCTATTTATTTGCAAAATTCATAAAAATAGAAGTATTCATTGAAAAAATATAGGTGAGCTACTATAATATTTTATATGAATTTTTCCCAAAGGGTTTGAAACAATATTAAATGCTACTCAAAAAATGGTGCACAACACGATCATCTATCTACTATAGTTTTAAGAAAAAAATAGGAGTTCCTCTTCAAATTTTAGATTTTTGAACTAGTTATACTTAACCATTTTTTTAAAAATTAGTTTTTTGGAAACTAGACTCGAAATGATACATTTGATATTCTTACACCATCTTCAAATTTGGAGTGTAGATATCTCAAATTATCTACATAAGTTTAGATTTTTGAAATTTCAAAAAAATCATGTCCGCAGGTAGGCCACTTTTTGTCCCCCAACTTTGTTCACTTACCCATCTGAAATGTAGTTGAAAATAATTATAATTTCACAAAACTTATCTGTGAAGATCAAATATCATTTTCAAAGGGATGATTTGTTAGAGACCATGGTATTTGTGAATCCCATATTTTGGAATAGTAATAACTGTCAAAAGCTGATTAGAAATTTATTTCACAAATACATGGGTTCTCTTCTTAATCATTTCAATAACTATGTAGAGGTAAATGAGTTGAAATAAAAGGTATTTTTAAAATGGAATTACTAATATCTCAGTCAATTCATTTTGGAATTACAATGTTTGAACAATATCGCCTTCTAAGTGAACCAATAGAAAATGGGGCAATTACACAGCTATGGAAAAAAAAAAATCCTATTAGCATCCTACAGGAAAGTCTTAGTGAATATTTATAATTATATGATCCTTTTCAAATAACTATTCTAGGCATAGTGGAAGATGAAAGAGTATTTAGTGCATTATCTTTCATTAAGTCAAAACTTTGAAATAGATTGGATAAAAAATTAGAAACCTATTTGAGATTGTATGTTTTATGTTATGCTATAGACATGTTTCCTTGTGAAATAACTTTGGAAACATGGGGTTATCTAACTGAAATAATAGGCATCATTAATACTATGAGAAATAGAGATGAAGTAAATAATGACACTAAATATGCCACTAACATAGCATATGCAAATGTCTCTAGTGATGAGCAGGTTTGTGTAGGATTTTTCCAACTACCTAAGTATTAATTATATATTTATTGTAATTGTCATATTCTAAATTTAAATTTCATATCATTTTTTATATTTTAAAATATTTCAAACACATAATTCATTACAATTATTGATAGCATTATCATGTGATTCTGTGAAATATTTGTTCCATTCATCATGCAACTTTCCTTTTTATTTAATTCATTCTTCATAATTTCAAATGGGTCATAATATTTTTATATTTTTCTAAGATTGTACTATTAAATACATATTTTTATTACCTTTGAAATAACTTAAATTTGATTTTTTAAAACCATATTAATAGTTAACCTTAATTTTTAGCTTTAAAATATGAATATAAAAGTCAAATACAATGACGATATAACATGACAAGCCTACTGAACAATATGACCAAATTCAAAAGAAAAAAACAATGAAGATTCAAGTGTAGAACAAACCATAATAATTACTTGAACTCTACATCCATAAAAACTATAGGTTTCCATTATCTAAAATAATGATAATAATTAACAAGATGAAATCACATCAAATTCAAATCCATGCTCAGTCCAAATCCAAATATAAAAACAATTTCATTCCACATCACCATGTTGTTTGAACTACATCAACTGAATAAACTCATATTTGTAAAGTCAAACTTAACATTGTCATTTCAAATTATTTTCTTTAAAACTTAACTTTATCTTTTCAAATTTAATAATTAGTTTATGACATCATAAAATTCAAATTCAAATTCATGCTCACTCCAAATCCATAGAAAAAAACAATTGTAGTCCACATCACCATGTTCATTGAACTACATCAACATAGAGTGTGCATGTAAGATGATACATGAATCATAACTTGTTACTTAGCAAAACAAAACTAATTGAAACTCAACAAAATAATCATTTCAAATCCAAACTTAAAATTTTCATTTAAAATAATTGTTTTTAAAATAACATTGTTTTCAAATATAAGAGAGTTTACAACATAAAAAATTATCATTTTTTTGGTCTTTGAAAAAGACACCTAACTACTCAACCACTTTCTCAGCCACAACATCCACATTTCTACTATCATCATTACTAATCCCTACCTCCACTTCCTCTATCTTATCCTTCAATATCCCTACCCTTTCAATATCCCCAGTCATAGAATTAATACAAGAAAAAAATTTATTTTCTTCTTTTGTAGCATCTCTTATGAAAAGTAGACAAAGATCGACATCTATTTTCTATTGCAATAAAGTTTCATGATCCCATTCTTGCTCCTTAATGAATTTTTAGATTGTGTTGTTTTGTTTATTCAATAGAATAAGCTTCTTCTTGAATTAAATAATAGTACATAAACTTTTTCGTGCATTTTTCAAGTCCACATTAAGGACCTCAAATTCATTTTTTAGTTTATCATATTTTTCTTGTATTTACAAACAAAATCTAATTAGATTCAAACTAAAATGACTATGACATGAAATTTGATAAAAATGATGATACATTACCAAAGTTTTTTCCTTCTTGACATTTGTAATAACAATAAGTTGATGCCTTTTGCCCATTTACTAAAATATTACTAGGCTTTTGCATTTAAATTATCCAACATGTTTATCATAATACTAAAAACATTATCATTATAACTATTAGAAATAGTAATGGACCCAAGTTTAGCTTAACCAAATAAAGCGTCAATCTTTGTGGGTTCATGTTTAACTAATGAGAACAAATTTTCTCTTTGAGAGTTGTTGTGAAAACAAGAATTTGTTTCTTTAATCAATGCCTTTGCTCGAAACTCTAAACTAATAAATTTTTTAACTCACTTATAACTCCCTCATTCAGACTTGAAATAATACTTTTTAATAATATATTATTTAATGAAAAATTTATCATGTCATCATTAGACACGTCAACATTAGTTGTTGGGATGGGGGGGAGGGGGGATGGAGGCAATAGGTACATGGTTCCTCTTGAGCAGTTGCAACTTCATCTTGAATAAAATCATGTGGATTGAAAGTAGCACTTCTAACTTCTTCACTTTCAATCTTGAGAAATTCCTTGTCAAGATAATTTTTTTTAGAAATAAGTTAATCCCTATGCATTAGAGATACCTCTGATAGATAAAGTGGGAAATTCATAACATGAGAATTGCATTGTTCCTTTTTTAGGTGTTAGTCCTATTGGGAATGAAAGATTCTTCTCCTTGTGTGAATTACATTCGAGGGTGGTGGTGAAGGCATACTTTTCCTTGGAGATTGAGGATGCCCTAAAAAAATAAATTATATTAGAAAAATGGTAAATTTAAAAAACTAAACTAAATGCTAATTTTAAATTAATGATTTAGTACTTGTATTTAGAGACAATATTTCCTTCAATCTACATGCCATCTTCTAAGTGACAGGGGCAGTTTGAGCTGTAATAGGCAAACTTCTAGTCAAAAAAATCTATAATCAATTAATCTTCAACTAAAAAACCAAAACATGCAATGTAAAATACCTTGCATAGAGGGTCAAAAATACACTGATAGATGAACTATTGGGGTTTGTTGAAGTTGTTCCATGCCAACCTCAACCATTTTTGAGTCAACTACAAAAATCAAACAAATAAATAAGATAATTCCCTTAAAAGTTAAAATGTCATTTAAAAATTGTAAATACTAAACCTGCATGCAAATATGATGTGGAAAAAACTCTCAAATATTTCAAAATACAAAATGAATGTAAAGATGACTCTGCAAACTCAAAATCTCTAGATCCTTTAACTACACATTGTCCTTTTGAGGCATATTATTTTCATTTCATAAGGCACAAAATATTGCCTATAATAAACATACAAATGTTAACCCTTAATTTTGTAACATTTAATAAACTAAATCATTCAAATGATTCATTTTAATGGTAAACTAATCTACTACTCATTAATAGACAAAGCATTTGTGCTCATCTTTGGATGCAACATAATTGGAATCACAATTTTTTGAAGGTCACATAAGGCCTCATAGTACAAGGCCAAAATAAAATTTGAATAGGAAATTATGGAGCTAGGATTATTATAAGCATAATTTAATTATAACCTAATCCTAGAATAAATAATAGTGCACCAATCATGTCTCAAACCAAAAAGAGTATGAAGAATGTAAACAATAGCCCAATAGTGAATATTTATTGGTCTTCCTTGTAATACTATTCTCATGAGGAAAAATTAAACCAGTACTTTAAGAAAAGTGTAAAAATGTCATCCATGTGGAGGCCCCTCTTGTAACTATTTGAAATGAAAGTGAAAAAAAAGGAATGAAAAGTTGAATTTTCAATATGAAAAATAAAATTACATACTGGTTCAACCAATCTCCATGTTGAAATATGACTCCATATATTTATCGTCATCATATTTCAACATTTATTTTAGATTCATAGGTTCAACATTGTAAAATAGAAGCCTTGTCATATTATGAATGTCTGTCGCTGAGGTATCAAAGCAAAACAATCTAGAGTCGATGTTCACTATGAACCTTGCCTCATTAGTATCATAGCAAGACATTAGTGATTTCAGCATCGCAAGGTATATTTCATACTAGGGCATGTAGATCAAGCCTCCAAAGTTGAATTTAAAACTCTAATCATTGTAGATGTCAAGTTATTATACCATCTTTAATATGTTTGGGCATAACAAGTTCTTGAAAATGTATTTTCTTTCCATGGTTGGCTAGCTACCTGCATGAGTAGGTGAATTGTTTTGGGTGGGGTGAAGGGGGGATGAGAAAAATATTATATATAATGTTTAAAATTAAGGTAAAGGGAAAGTATTTATAGTTTTAGGGTGTAAATTAGGTAACTAGATAGCATACCAGCTACACAAATCATATTACAACACTGAACAACCAACACATGGTTGAATGAATCCCATGCCAATTAGCCACCCCAATGATAGTTTTAGGAGCACCATTTAACCGTGCCATTTAGGACCACCATTCAACATCAATGTTTGGCACCTTGCTTCAACATGGATGCTTGACACTATCTTTCAACACCACTATTTGGCACTATTATTTGGTGCCACTATTCGGCACCACTATTTGGCCAAAACATATAGTATTCATCATGGTTATGAATCAATTTTCCATATATTTTTCAAAGAATTCAAAAAAAATTTCCTATAGGGCCTCTTAAAATTAACCCTACTACCATTATTACTACCCTCATGTTACAAAGAGATCTATTAAAAATTACTAGTTTTTTTTCTTTGTACACTACACAAACTTAGTGTTCACTTGCCTATAACACTATGATCCAAATAACCCATGCTAGCAAATAAGTAAAGATGAAGTTCAAATACAAGAATTTTGAGTCCATATCTGTACTAGAAACTAATATCCTAAAATCAATGACTCTTAACTTAGGCATGTATATTTCAAATCATTACAAAAGAGGATAAATGTGGAATCACCTACGACTATGGCTACCCTCATGTTACAAAGGGGTATGGTAAAAATTACTAGTTTTTTGTCTCTGTACAATGCACAAACTTATTTTCCACTTATCTGTAAGACTATGATCCAAATAGCCCATGCTACCAAATAAGTAAAGATGAAGTTCAAATATAAGAGGTACAAGGTTCCTCCTAAGTAGTTACATCTGCATCTTGAATAAAATCATGTGGATTGAAAGTAGCATCAACAACTTCTCCACTTTCAATCCTGAGGATTTCCTTATCAATATCAATTTTATACAAAAAAATTAATCCCTATGCATTAGAGATACCTCTAATAGAGAAAGTGGGGAATTCATAACCTTACAATTATAGTGTTCCTCTACTAGGTGTTGGTCCTATTGGGAATGAAAGATTTTTCCCCTTGTGCAAATTACATTTGAGGGTGGTGGTAAAGGCATACTTTTCCTTAGAGATTGAGGATGCCCTAAAAAAATAATTATTTTATAAAAATGGTAAATTTAAAAAACTAAACTAAATGCTAATTTTAAATTAAAGATTTAGTACTTGTATTTGGAGACAATATTTCCTCTAATCTGCATGCCATATTCCAAGTGATAAGGGTAGTTTGAGATGCAATAGGGAAACTTCCAATCAAAAAAATCTATAATCAATGAATCTTCAACTAAAAAACCAAAACATGGAATGTAAAATACCTTACACAGAGGATCAAAAATACACTGATAGATGAAATGTTGGGCTTTGTTGAGGTTGGTCCATGCCAACCTCAATCGATTTTGAGCCAACTATAAAAATCAAACAAATAAATAAGATGATGCACTTGAAATTTAAAATGTCATTTGAAACTTGTAAATACTAAACCTGCATGCAAAGACGATGTGGAAGAAACTTTTGGATGTTTCAAACTACAAAATGAATGCAAGGATGAATTTGTAAACTCAAAAATCTAGATCCTTCAACTACATGTCCTTTTGAGGCAGATTGTTTGTGTGTCATAAAGGCACAAAATCTTACCTATAAAAAACATACAAATATTAACCCTTAATTTTTTAATAGTTCATAAACTGAACCATTCAGGAGATTCATTTGAATAGTAAACTAATTGGATGCTCATCAACAGACAAAGCAATTATGTTCATATTTAGATGCAACATAATTGGAAGGATAGTTTTTTAAAGGCCATATAAGGCCTCATAGTACAAGGTCATAATAAATTTTTAATAAGAAATTATGGAACTAGGATTAGTACAAGCATAATTTAATTATAACATAATCCTAGAAGAAATAAAAGTGCACCAATCATATCTCAAACTAGAAAGAGTAGGAAGAATTTAAACAATAACCCAATAGTGAATATTTATTGATCTTGATTGTAATAATATTCTTGTGAGGAAAAATTAAACAATTACTTTAAGAAAATTGTCAAAAATGTCATCCATGTTGAGTCCCCTCTTGAAACTATTTGAAATGAAAGTGAAAAAGAAAGGAATGAAAAGTTGAATTTTCAATATGAAAAATAAATTTACATATAAAAAGTTGAATTTTCAATATGAAAAATAAAGTTACATTACAGTTTAACCAATCTCCAAGTTGAAAGCTGACTCCAAATATTTATCATCATTATCTGTCAACATTTCTTTTGGAGTCACAGGGTCAACATTATCAAATAAAAGCCTTGTTAGATTATGAATGTCTGTTGCTGAGGTACCAAAGCAAAACAATCTAGATTCGATGTTCACTATGAACCTCATCTCATTAGTGTCATAATAAGACATTAGCAATTTTGGCATCCCATGGT
The DNA here is from genome assembly GCA_037957365.1 of Torreya grandis. Classification (NCBI taxonomy): domain Eukaryota; kingdom Viridiplantae; phylum Streptophyta; class Pinopsida; order Cupressales; family Taxaceae; genus Torreya; species Torreya grandis. The sequence goes on from JARHVA010004153.1 coordinate 1,680,173, forward strand.
CTATTTCATACTAGGGCATATAGAGTAGGCCTCTAAAGTTGCATTTATAAATCCAATCATTTTAAGTGTCAAGTTTTTATACCAACTTCAATATGTCTGGGCATAACAAGTTCTTGAAAATGTATTTTATTTCCATGGCTGGCTAGTTAACTGCATGAGTAGGTGAATTGTTTTGGGTGGGGTGAAGGGGGGATGAGAAAACTATTTTGAAAAATGTTTAAAATGAGGTTAAAGGGAAAGTATTTATAGTTTTAAGGTGGCAACCAGGTAACGTTAAAATATACCATATACATAGATCATATTGCAGCATTGAACAACCAACAGATAGTTGAATAAATCCCATGCCAATTGGCCACACCAGATGATAGTTTTAGGATCACCATCTAACCCCACCATTTGAAACCACAATAAAACATCAAGTTTTTTCACTGGCATTTAGCAAGAATGCCCAACACTATCTTTTGACACCATTATTTGGTGCCTCCATTTGGCACCACTGTTTAGTCAAAACATATAGGATTCGTCATCGTTGTGAATCAATTTTCCATAGATTTTCTAATGAGTTCTAAGAGGTTTTCCTATAAGGCCTTTTAAAATTCACCCTACTACCTTCATGTTACAAAGAGGTCTGGTAAAAATTATTATTATTTTTATCTTTGTACAATACACAAACTTAGTATTCACTTGCCTATAACACTATGATCTAAATAACCCATGCTACCAAATAAGTAAAGATGAAGTTCAAATACAATATTTTTGACTCCATATATTTACTAGAAACTGATATCCTAAAATCAATGACTCTTAAATTAGGCATGTTCATTTCAAATCATTTCAAAAGAGGATCAATGTGCAACACCTACAACTATGGCTACCCTCATGTTACAAAGAGGTATGGTAAAAATTACTAGTTTTTTGTCTCTATACAATGAATATACTTAGTGTTCACTTGACTATAAGACTATGATCCAAATATCCCATGCTACCAAATAAGCAAATATGAAGTTCAAATACAAGAATTTCAAGTCCATATATTTACTAGAAACTGATATCTTGAAATCAATGACTCTTAAATTAGGCATGTTCATTTTGAATCATTTCAAACTAGGATCAATGTGTAATCACCTATCATTATGTATACCCTCCTATCATAAAGAGTTCTGGTAAAAATTACTATTTGTTTGTCTTTGTACAATGCTCAAACTTAGTTGTCACCTACCTATAACACTATGATCCAAATAGCAGAGGGTTTGGTCCACACTTGATGTAGTCATAGCCAATCTATAAAATGAATCCATTGATATCACTTTCCAAATTCCACTTTGGGACACATATTCAAAGATAAGTGATAAGGATGCACAAGCTCATTGGGATAAAAAACCTGAGAAACACATGTTGATATATTAGTGTAGAAGATGAGTAGCACACTAGGAGACATGGTTGTAGTAGTTTGTGGTATTTTATTTACTTGTCCATCCTTGAGCGGCCGGCATTTTTTTCTCAAAAAATACAACATAGAAGAGTTGGTGATGGATAGGCTTCGTTCAAATCATTTTAAGGTTGGAGCAAAATCAATGATTTGGGAATGTTGTGCAGATTATCTATGGAGGCCATGGCAAGTGGTGGCATTTTTTGTGGGAATTTTTTTTTGTGATGGGTACAATATAGACATATTATTCTTTCAAGGATTTTTAGTCCAAGCCTATCGTAGACATAGACATCATTTACGGCTGAAATAACTTAAATACCTTTGATTAGGTTTCAAATGGTTTCCTGGTCGAGACCCTCTTGTTTTTCCCTATTTAAGTACAACTTATATGGGATTATACACTTAAAAAAGTGAAAATTCTAAAAAGTATTTGATAATATAAATAGGGATTTTAGGCAAACCTTGTGTAACATTTTTGATGAACCTATTTTAGATTACAATATATGATTTATCACTAAAAAAATTATATAAGATTTTTTATCAATATTTTTATTTATTTACAATTATATTTAATTTTTATCAATTTAATAGGACACTATTTTATGATGGTTGTGCGATAATTTTGATAAACATAAGTTTTGTGAAGATATTTGTATACATTTATAATTGAACACCCCATGTTGATTTTAAATATCATCACCTTATTCATTAATCATGCTAACAGAGTCCTAATTCATCTATAATTTTATACCTAATCCTATCACTTAACCCATAACCCTAATCCTACCCACCATCCTATTTTAATCCCATCATCAATTAAGATCTCTATCCATTTCACTATTCATCATCCCTCAACCTTCTTACCCCCTAAAAATAAATAATCAATTCCATTATTGGCCTTGCTAATCCCACCAAATTCATCCCGCATCATGTTATTTAATTAACATGTGGTAATTAGCTAATCATCCCTAATAATAAATTCTATGCACAACAAATATCTATAATTTTATAAATAAATAAAATATAAAATCTTCACATCAACCCCTCATAATGACATCATAAAATCTACCCAAATCCCCATGCAATATCATCTAATCCAATGCATAGGGGATAAATTATAACCAAGCCCATTCCTCGTCTTACACACTCAACCAATCTCATTTATTATTCACCCTTAAAAATTTGACCTCAACCATTAATCTTGGATCAAGATAAATGGTCCATATCACTCTCAAAATACCATAAATCTAACCATCCTCCCTTTATTTTATAATTTTTAAAACTAAATGCTTATAGCATTTCAATTTTGTACATTTGATAAATATCAATCAAGGCTCTACCCTTTAGATCTAGACCTCCTTGTTACCAAAATACTTATGTTTTCCATCTCAATATGACTAAATGTTTATCTTTTAGTCTAATCTAAATAATTATGATGATTTATGTCTCTTTTACTACACATAAAGCTCAAAACCTGATAAACATCCTTTACTTTTAATAATAAATTAGTACTTATTTTCTAGCCTTATGGACACTATTGCCTACAATAGTGTTTCAATCCTTATCTTGTGTCTAGTTTCCAAAATTCATCCAAATTACAAAATGACCCAAACCCATGGGTCATCATGATTATCTTATTGAGCCATATTGTGAGATATTTTCAAAAGGTGTGGTATAAATTCAAGTCTAAGCCTTCTTATTCCTCATTAAGGAAATACCAATCAAATACATACTAAATATAAATCAATTGATTGCATAAAAACTATACCCTATTCATCCTTATTTTCATTATCAACTATAGGATCAGTCATATTACATGTCTGAAGCATTCAAAGAGTAGTCCATGATCAATATTTGTCAAATTACAAGCTAAATCACTGCATGTATTTTGATAATGTATATTTCACCCTTGTGAACACACTTTCCCACACATGGGAGAGAAATACATAATTCTAAGGCCCTCCTTAGATTAATATATATGTAGGAAACACCCATTGAAATAGGGCTATTTGGGTCAGCTTGACACCATGAGCCCATTACCCCATTTTTCATCAAACTCATTACAATGGTGAAGAAGGGTGAAAATATAGGGTTTGATCAATCAGTGAAAAGCCACAACCTTTATCCATATATAAATACATCAATAAAAAAGTGATAGAAAACTCAGAATAATGAATTTGGTCGCATTCAACTCTAGTCATTATTATGTATCAGATACCTATGTCACATTCAAACACTAATGTCGATGGTAGTGTCTAGATCTGACGGTATTATCTACGGCCACATAAGTATAATTTATAGAATATGATGACTAATCTAGAATATTGATCCTTCATATTTTACACCTATTTCTATTTGATTCTACCTACATACAGTAAATTAAATAAGTACCATTGTTCCTTATTTATATAATATCTTTCAGTACTTATACTTTACTATTTTTAGCAACCTCAATTGCATAAATTCATAATATTGTTTAATTAAGTTTTCTATTAATTTTCCTATTATAAATTATTTTATCACCCTTTTTTTATAACTACTTATATATTATTAACCCTAGATACCCCATATCAAAATTTAAGATTAAACATTTGGTAAACCTGGCCATTAGTCTCAAAACCCTAGATTAACTTAGGGTTTTATATATTTTTATTTATGATTATTTATGATTATTATTTCAAAATCTTACTTTTTTAACTATAAGCAATGGAAAATGTTATTCAAAAAAATCATTTTCAAATGGAAGACAAGGAAGCATTAGTCAATCATCTTAATAATATGACCTTAATGGATACATTTTTGTATGTTACAAGAGATGAGATCAGTAAACATATTAAGGCTAACGTGTCCTCACCTAGTGATGGTGAATCCTTATGAGGTACTACAACTGATTCCAATCCAATAACCCTACCTTTGAGAACATCATCACCTCCTACATCTAATGGGGGTATGGTTATGTATTTACATTATTATTCCCCGAAACAAATCCTATTATTTCTACATCCTCCACGGGAACCATCAACACTTCAACCCAATTACTAGTTTCAATGTTGATATCAACTCAAACCATGGCTACAAATCCTTTGGTGACTTCTCAAAATTTAAATCTTATTGATCAAAATGTGAAATATATTATACAAAATATAAAAAAATTCAATTTAATGTTACTAATATTTATAAAAAATTATATGAAGTCATCTTATGAAATTGATTCACAAGATGTGTTATATAATCCTCTTGCACCTGAAATATCTTTTCACCCTTTGCTAACTAGTTTTATTGTACATAAGTTCATATTTTATGATGACAAGGGTAATCTTGAACAACATATTTGATATTTATATTTGGCATGTCTTGATTATGCCTCCAATGAAAAAAATTCACCAAATTAATTCCAAGGAGCCTAAAATACTATGCTTTATGATGGTTATATGATTTGCCACTCCAATTAGTGAAAACATTCAAACCTCTAGTTGATCAGATCCTAACACATTTTTCTATCAACATTAATGAAAATATGTCATATGCTCAAATTGCAAAGATAAAACAAGAAACCAATGAACCTATAAATGAATATGTTTTGAGATATAAAACAATGGTGTAAAAAATGACAAATCCAATGCCAGAAAAAGAAATTCAAGACATTTTCAAGAAAAACTTACTTGCCCCATTACATGAGTCCATTATTTTCAAAAAGTTCAAATATTTTGATGACTTATGCGATATTATTTAAGATCATGAAATTAAACTTATTTCCTCATATAATCTTAAGTATGTTACAAACACACACTACATCTAATACCAAGTTTCACATCAAACCGAGCTACAAGGTAAAACCTACATAACCTAAAAAGTACACAACCATAATGGTTAACACAATGTCATAATAACCTAATCATATCATCTTATCCAATGCATCTAAGAGATAATTTACATGATTACCTGAGTCTCCATCTTCTTTACATTAGAAGTTTGTGGAGTATCATGTCATATATCTCTCTCCTCCCATAAAAGTTGATATGAGTTGATCTCTACCCAAAAGATATGATGCTAATGCACATTGTGACTATCTTCAAAGCCATAGGCATTTTTAAAAAATTATGTTATACCTTGAAATATAAAATCCAAGACCTTATTGATGACCAAAATATTACTTACGATGATCTTCCAAAGGATTCATGTTCACAACCTAATGATCACCATAACCAAAAGATATTTAATAATCCTTTACAAGATCATTCTAAAAAAATCTAGAAGTGAAAATTACATACAATGCACATCCTCTTCCATCACATTATGGGCACCCACTAGATGGGATTTATTGGTACTTATATATGCATTTTACCTCATGTGGTTCAAATACCATTGACTACATTTGATGATAGTGAAATAGTAGATAATGACTTAGATCTTCATTCA